>JAFVLL020006647.1:78453-146354 GCA_021397915.2 Tor tambroides
GTTGAGGCCATGCTCCGCCGCTGGTTCGTGGAAGCAGAGGGAGCTGTGAAAGTACGTTACCAAAAACGATTGCATAAACATCTTTTCTCCAGATCACCAACAAAAAAAAATTACAAATATGACAGTACAAGTGAGTATACATTTGTGTGTGTGTGCATATTAAATATTAAATTTTAGAAGTCAAATATCTAGCTAAAACCATGCACCCACATTTAATAAACCATTTTGGGTTTGAATTCGATGTTGTCTTGAACTTTGACCATTGCCAGTCAATCGCCAAGACTCATTTCTCAAAACTTTAGTCACTTTTTCAAAACTCTTCACACAGTGAGCACAACAGCAGTCTATGTGGGTTAAACTGTGGATCATTTTCCATTGCTTTGGCACAAAATACATTCATTGACTTGTAAATTACTTGTTTTCTTTTCTCACTCAGACACAACTTCCACCAAAACACTGTGTACCTACAGGCCAATTACATGTTTACATACTTTTTTCAAAACTGTTAAACTTGAGTTCAAAAACTTCAAAACATAGTAAAAAACTAAATAAGACACCATTTTGATACATTTCTATAGTAATACCAGATTGAATTAAATACTAAATCAAAAACATGAAATATTATCAAATGTCAATATCAATATGTTAGTCATTCAATTTCATTACCATCTATACAAAAGAAGACAAGTTAGGAATAATTTTGTACTTGTTTTAATTTTGTAATTTAAAACTGGACCATGTAACTTAACAAATATAGATATGCATGCATAATGCTACCTGCTCTTAGTGTTTTGTTTTTTTTTAAGAGTGATAGTGTAATTAGTGGTTGACTTTTTTTTTTTTTTTTTTTTAATGGAAGAATGACTTTTTTTTTTTTTTGGTAGTTTTAATGCATTTTACATGTAAAATATATTGCTGTGCCTGTGCCCAGCTGAAAGTTGGGTAGGAGAACTGTATGAAGAGTTCTGAAAAGCAAGCCTTTCTATTCCTGAAGTGGTGTGTTGACCAGAAAATCTATGACATTTAGAAGTGATCACAGTGGATGAACGTTCCCGAGCTCCGACTAGGCCTCAGAAGTGTCGCCACACCAGGTCCTGGAGCAGAGCCAAGCCCCCAGGGCAGGTTAAAGTATCTGTAGAAGACGGTGTCTGGACCACTAATACATTACCCTAATCAGAGCGAACTATCTTAAGCTACAATTAATCTCCACCCTGCCACACGCAGATAGCAGAGCAACACGCTGTTTCTTAATTAAAAGCAAACGGATTAAAAATGATTAATATGGGGCATTAAATGTTCTTGCCGACTACAAGTGCTTGCGTTTTTTAGAAGCATGGAAGCCCATTAACGCCTCGACAAATCTTCACAAGCACAAGTCCAGCTTTGTTTCAGATCAGCCTGATGTTATCAGTCTAAGCCTAAATGAAGAGCCGTTGATTAGGGTTGTGATTTGATTTTCAAATAGAAACATTGTCAAAAAGTTTGTTTGGCAGGATGTTTCAAACAAGCTCCATGTATTACACACGTTGTTTTATGTAGTATTCTTTTTGTTTGTCTCTCCCAGGCTTATCTGTGGGACAGCAATGAGGATGTTGTGGAGTGGTTGGAGAGGCAGCTGGCAGAAGAAGAGGGTGCCAGATCTGTCATCGATGAGAATATCAAATATATCCGCAGGGATCACATCCTCAAACAGATCCGCAGGTAACATCCAGACACCAGCCTTAAAAACATATATGCACTTAGAAATAGTTTATATTATGGCTGTCAAAATTAACACGTTTAATTGTGGGATTAACTTTTTTCAGTTTAAAGTTTAATTAACACAGCATCCTTTTTTTTTTTTTTTTTTTTCCTGGCATCCTTTGGCTAGCCTTACAGTAGACTATATTTGACCCTGGACCACAAAACCAGTCATAAGTGTCAATTTTTCGAAAAGCTGAATAAATAAGCTTTCCATTGATGTATGGTTTGTTAGGATAGGACAATATTTGGCTGAGATACAACTATTTGAAAATCTGGAATCTGAGGGTGCAAAAAAATCGAAATATTGAAAAAAATCGCCTTTAAAGTTGTCCAAATGAAGTTCTTAGCAATGCATATTACTAATCAAAAATTAAGTTTTAATATATTTACGGTAGGAAATTTACAAAATATCTTCATGGAACATGATCTGTACTTAATATCCTAATGATTTTTGGCATTAAAAAAAATGGATCATTTTGACCCATACAATGTATTTTTGGCTATTGCTACAAATATACCCCAGCGACTTAAGACTGGTTTTGTGGTCCAGGGTCACATATAAACATGCTACCAAACAAGCTAAGACGAGAACTTAATTGGACACAGGCATCTTACATCATGTGCGCACAGAAAGCCAAAAACACATGATGTCAAAATGCCCTTTTTTTTTGGTGAGTCCTCTTACAAAGTCTTGCGTGTGAGATCTGCATCATGTGCATCAGGTTTTAAAGTGAAACCTGCTACAGTCTGTCATTGATGTAAATCAAAGAACAAAAGAAAAACAGATTAATCACTGCTGTGCTCGCTGATTAACTTTTGTAGCTGGAATAAAGATGAATCTACCGTGTATTCAATTGATAGTTTATGCATGTACGATTTATAGTTTACGTGATGAACAAAAAACACTGTCTTCTCAAATACAATTTTATGTCCTTGTCTTTATTTATTTGGAGAAAAGCTGTGTAATTAGTGAAGCGACTGCGTTATGCCTTAAATGTCCGACTTGTCTGAACTTCATCTAGGCTCAAAGCTGTTTGTTAGGAACTGTTTTTCTTTGCGGCAGCTTTGCGTTTAAAGAGCTAATAAAATATTAAGGATCTGTGAGGTCTGAAGGATTTTTAATCAATTCAAAAATAAATGTTTTGTATAAGAAATGGTCATTTTTACTGATTATTAAAAAACTGCATTGAATTTTCAATATCGGATCAATGCGTTGCAATGCATTTTTACACCCTTATTCATAAATGTATAGTTTGTGTTTTTAATAAACTGTTTGTTTTCATTTCTTAGCCTGGTTCAAGCTAACCCTGAAGTGGCCATGGACTCCATTGTTCACATGACCCAGCACATTTCCCCCACGCAGCGTGCTGAGGTGGTCCGAATCCTGTCCACCATGGACGCCCCTGCGTCATCATAGAGCCCTGTTTACACACAATCAACTCAGAGGCATGATGTTACTGGAAACTGGAACTAGAGGAGCCAACATGGCGGTGCTATGATGTTATGTGACATAACATTGTTGGCTATGATTCTGAAAGTATGCGTTATAACAGAGATACTTAGTGTCAGTACCTATGAATGCACATCAATGCGCACCTTTAGAAACACTAAAGTAAAACATTCTAGTGTTGTGTTTATAGTTTTTCAATCTAGTCAAGTGCACTTTGAGACTTAGATTGAACAGAGACCAATTGTAGAAACAAGCTTCCCAAAGCTGCTGTTAGAGGATGTTATACTTTGTTGTTGTTGTTTTTTTGTTTAAAAGGCAGTAGATTAATGTGTAAGAGAGAACTTAGCAACTTAAAAATCAACTTTACACTTTTTCCTACAACAGTCAGGTGATAACACCCGTCCACACTGAGAGTAAGGGATGTCACATCTAGATCACTCCTGCTTCAGGAGTGATGTAGCTGTATTTCCTTGCATCATTCGCGGTGTAGACGTGGTATTATTCTAAACATGCAGGATGGTCGATTGAGCCGTATGACCGCATCAGATTATGACTACGCTTGTTTCATTCCCTTGTGGCTTAACCAAAAAATATAATTTTTTTTTTTAAATGTGTATCCACTGGTATTGTACTTATATGACGTTTATTTTTCAGCATAGATGATATAATGCTGAGAAGTCATTAATAAGTTATTAAACATGTCTAAGTGCTGCACACTGTAGTTCAACATAGTACACTGTAATGTAAATGTGTAACTGTAGAAAATGATTATTACAACATACATATTCTGGAATGACAGGAGTGCAGTGAAAAAAAATAAACTAAATGAAAGCAATGGAGGTGGCAGAGGATACTTAAGCAAGGTGAACAGAGTATTATGCACAATCTACACTGGCAGTCATGATGCTTTGTTGTATCAATGTTTCATTTGCTGGTTGTTTCCATTACTGGAAAACAAGCTGCAACTCCAATGCTAGCACTACTGTTTGATTCAATGAAAGGTGAAAATTGTGACATGCTGTCACCCAAACAGTTGGTGGATTGTCTCATGTGTCTATAAGTGTTGCTAAACATGTTACTGAAGAGATCAGAATCTGTCTCCATCATCAAAATGGAGGCTTTCCTGTTTACTGTGGCAAGTTGTGATTGCCTCTAAAAAAAAATAACGGAATAAAATAAATTCTGACATGTTAAATTATTTTTACTTTTTGTGGCTCTTTCTTGAATAAGTGTACCAAGTTATATCATAGAAAACAGGATTTTTTTTATAATATACTATACAAAAGGGCCAAGCACCGAACCCTGATGTACCTAGTTGTTAGTTTATGCGAGACTCCCCTCCTCTCTGGAATGTGTGTATAGATGTCATAAATACAATATACAGTAACAAAAACGGCACCTTAAATTCTAAAGATCAGAGAGGATGGGAACAATACACATTAAAAGTGTGCAAATGAGAGTAGCCTGAGATAAAATCCTGAAGGTTGGTGACGGTTTTTACCAATAATCAGTGCTTGTCTTCATGCTATTCTTCAGTCCTAAGAGAAATCAAATGGCAGACAGAAGGATCCGGGAACACACTTCCATTGATTTATCAATTCAGCAATCATTCTCTCATTCAGTCCCCTCGGTGTGGGTGTCACAGTCTATTTTCATACTACCTACCAACTACGACAGACCAAATTGAATCATGCCAATTCAATACCCAATTAAAATTATGGAAGCCACAATAGTCAAAGCTTGTAGTGGATAATTGAAGGAGAAGGTTTCTGATACTTCTAATCAGATTACATTACAGAATGCCTCCAGAGAAGATAAAATAAAGGTGCAAATTAGTTTCACTACATGTAATCAAGTGCTAAGTGTAAAATTAAAGCATCAATAAAAACAGTCTTTGTTGACAAAATGATATTTTAATACAAATAGGCACTAAAATGTGTAATTTTTACAAATCAAAAGTTCAGTTTCATTTACAGGTCATCACAAAAACCTAGGTTTAAGTCTGGGTTCCCTGAAGGATTTCAACTGCAGAAGTGTGTGAGAACAATGCAGCACATACGCACTGGAGTTTAAGGCCGATGTTTCAGTCAGTGTGCCATTACTGGACCATTCGCAAACAGGGAACGAAACAGTTCAGACCTGAAAATAATCAGAACACAATAGGTTGAACACATGCAGTATTTTTACTGTTCTGCTGAAAGCAACAGATTTTGTTACTGGCCAAATAATTTCATTTTAATAAGTACCATTTTTGGACATGATATTATGATACTTCTGTCTTAGACATGTTCATATGTAAATACTATAAAACCTAGTATCACAGTACAATACTCTTTACTTTGAACTTTCTATTAATCAAGGAACCCTGAAAAAAAGCATCACAGCTTCCACAAAAATATTAAGCAGCACAACTGCTTTCAACATTGATTGTAAGAAGAAATGAGTTCTGAGCTCTAAATCAGGATATCAGAAGGATCATGTGACACTGAAGATGGGAGTAATGGTTACTGAAAATTCAGTTTTGCTAACAATAGAATAAATTCTATTATTTAAAATACATTAAAATGGAGCATTGTAAAAAAAATATATATATATTTCACATTATTGCTGTTTTTACTATTTTTTAATAAAATAATTATACATAAATAGAGCAATTAAGAATTAAAATCAGAAATGTTAAGCTTATACGTGTTGCATTAATTATTCTACTATTAAAACTTGTATGTGTATATTTTAGCTGTAAACTTCTTGTCATCATGTTTATAGCTGTTTTAGGCATTCCATGGCACCAAAACTGTGAAATTGGAAAATAACCTGGTATGAAACAAGAGAAAAGAATCTATATCAAAGTGGCATGAGGAACTCAACAATCTCCCTTTAAGCCATCCGTGACTAAAGGCCACAAATCCTAATAGATAAACTGTGGCCCTATTTAATGCACAGAGGACAAACGCACACATGCACGGTCCTGAGATTGAGGTGCTAATGTCCCAGAGGGGCAGGGCTGAGGCCAGACTAACAGGCCCGAGGCCAGGCTAACAGGCCCATCCTTAATCCGAAATCCCTGTTAGAAATGCACAACCAGCGTTCAGGATTACAGCACGCTGCCGCCGTCGCACAACGCATACATTCTGATCTAAACAGAAGATGGAGAAGCAGAGGGGTAAAGAAAGATGCTCAGGATCAAAGGGGAAAGTTGAGAACCATCTCTGCTGATGAGGTTTACCCAGGACCCTTATGCTACCCCCGGCTCCCACCATCACCCCATCAGGGGCAAATGCATTGTAATTGTCTCTTAAGCCCCAGCAGAATTTGTATGCTGCATGTCTGCTTGCTTGCCCTTGTGCAAGAGAGAGAGAGAGAATGCACCCCATCCTGCAACGTCGGCATTAACATTCATGGGGTCAGTGGTGCGTGTCGGAGCTATGGAGCCGGAGTTGAGATATGGCAGAGTGGCTGTGTAAGCAGGCTGAGGGAGTGTGTGTTTGTGTGTATGAGTGTATCTGACTGCACAAGGAAAAGGTCGCCTACAATTCCTCATCGGCAAAGGTCACCGGTCACTCTCTGATGCCATCGGCATACATCATTATTACTGTAGTTCAACGATTGTTATGTAAATAAGACCAGTCCAGCAGGCATGTGTGTTACTGTGTGTGGCTGGCAAAGGGCAGGCTTCAGTTTGTGTCATCTATGAGTCTGATTACAGTCCCAGTGTTATATATGTTTACTGTTAAAAACCAGACCACTATCATGATATGCTGTGCATTATCATTGGACTTGAACAAATTTTCCACATTTTTACATAATTTATGTATATTGTGAACTGAATGCTCCACACACACGCACTGTTTGGGGTCGATACAATTATTTAATTGTTTTTACGCTAACAAACACATATATTTAATTATTCCCAACTAAAATCCCACTAATTCTTCCATTTTACTGTGACTAAAATCTAGTTTTGAGCTTACACATCCATGGTTGAATAATCATTCTGAGGTGATTAGCAACCTCCATCTTTCCCATACAGACAACCTCAAGTCATCGCAAACTTAACATCAGTCGCGTCTAGTGTAGATACTACCATGAAATGACCTACTGAGGAACTCACACACACTACAAGGCAAACAGCTTGACACAAGATGTTTTGTGTTGTCTCCTGGTCTGCTTAAAGGTAAGTGTGCATGCATTATATTTCAGCACAATTCATTGCTGTCACCTTCTTGAGTGCTTCATGTTTTCGTCCTCTACGTGCTCAAGTAGCACAGCACTGTGACCATGATCACCAGGCCAAGTCTATCCGTCACCTCCACCTCTTCATCAATCCATCCTCTCCTCTCTAATCCTGCATCTCTCTCCTGTACACCTCTCCAAACTCAGTGCAGCATATGCTAGAACCCTTAAAACATCCTCAAGAATAATTACTGGGAGTGTGTGAGGAAAAAAAAACAATAGGAAGACTACAGAGGGAAGATCAGTGTATTCAAGTATGTGTTTAAGGCTTGATTTTGTAAGACTTTGGTTTTATGTTTTACAGATAGGATTTCCAGGTTTTATAAAAGGAAGTTCACAAAATGAAATTCAGTAATCAGCAAAAATCAGTAACGCATAGATACGCTGTTTCCGTTCAAATCAAAGCGTAAATAAACGTACAACACGTATCCATGCGTTACTGATGACAGAGAATAGCGTACACACTTTGCGTTCATCGGATGCTCTCCAAAATGGCGCTACGCTGACACAGAGAGACAGAGAGGAGATGAATTGTTGAATAAATGTCGTTATTTTTAATTTCTTTGCGTACAAAAAGTATTCTCGTCGCTTCATAAAATTTTGATTGAACCACTGCTGGCAGATGGACTATTTTGACGATGTTTTTTATACTTTTCTGTGCCTTGACAATGTAATTTACTTGGCAGTCAACGGGACAGTCACAAGTCTCCCGGTTTTCATCCAAAATATCTTAAACTGTGTTCCGAGGACGAACTAAGCTTTTACGGGTTTGGAACGACATGGGGGTAAGTGATTAATGACAAAATTTGCATTCTGGGGTGGAGTATCCCTTTAAAGCTGCAGTCCGTAACTTTTTTGTGTTCAAAATTTATATAATAAGTGAGTACACCATGAATCCATTTTCCAAACCGTGTTTTTGGCTTGTCTTGAATCACTACAGTACACCTATAATAAGTGTTTATATTCGGACTATTTAGACTGGTTCGGGTAGGTACCACTGCGGAGTAGCCCGGTACCCGCGTGATTCGTCATAGACATAAACAGAGAGAAGTAGCTCCGGCTACAATGTTCCTGCACAACATGCACGCAGTTCTGTTTATTAACCGCTAGAGCGCCAAAAGTTACGGACTGCAGCTTTAAAAAACCCTCTTTAAAAACCTAAAACTCCCAAAACTAATTTTGAGAAAATGGATGTTAAATATATGTAATGTAACTCAAGTCTACAGAACCTAATACATAGTGTAATAAAACGAACTCTTAAATATGTGTTTTGGATGTTGTCTTCCCACTAGTGTGAAAGAGGACAATTTATGAAAGCAAAATAGCCCAAAATCTCAAAATTGACCAATGCCTGAAAAAATAAATAAATAAAAGGTTTGACTGCAGTGTCTTGTTTTAAAGTGTCATGACATGAGAAATCAAATTTGCCTTAATCTGTTGGCATAAGAGGTCATAGACCCCGCCCACTCTATGTAATCTAATGGGACGCAAGACAAACTAAATCAAATTACACTTAAAATTATTTTTTTCCAAAGTCATTTTCTTTCATTTTAGGTAGTTCTTAGCATGCTGATGTATGTTCAAGTGTTCATTTTTCTAATAAGTTTGCTTTTAATTAGTTATTTGATGCTATATAAATGGGGTGTGGTGTCATGATTGTGAGCTTGCGATTGGGTCTATGGGAGTTTGGGCGGGACTTTGATCCCGCGGCTCCACCTCACGATCACTACTGCACAGACTCTGGCTCCAAACGAATCTCTACTGCGCAGACTCGGGCTCCAAATGACATAATTTTCGCAAGATGACTATACTCAGAATGTTTTGGCTTCACTTTTCTATAGTGGAAGGAAGTGGAGACGCGTCGTACATCTTTTTTACAGTCTATGGTCAAAACACATGCAATAGCGAGGGGGTGTTGATATTGTTTCCTATACAATGACATTAGCCAATCATAACAGTGGCCGATTACTGAGAAGCCTTAAAGGACATGTCCCTTAAAACAGGTCATTTTAGAGAGAGGTTCAGAATGAGAGTTGAAAATAATCATATTTTGTGTGCAAAAAATTTTATTAACATTGTAAGTAAACCTCAACCTATTAAAATACAAAATACAAGTCATAACCCCTTTAAGGTAATTTTGTTTGTGTACTCCACTTTATATTCCTGTAACATTTAGGATGATTCTTAAATTATCAATGTCGACAACAGGTGTGCTGCTTAATATTTTTGTGGAAACCATGATACTTTTTTTTTTTCAGGATTCTTTGATAAAGTTCAAAAAGGTGTTTATTTTGTAATATTTTTGTAACATTATAAATGTCTTTAGTTTCGCTTTTGATCAACATAATTTGTCCTTGCAGAATAAAAGTATTAATATCTTTCGAAAATTTTAAAAAAAATCTTACAGACCCCAACTTTTGAACGGTAGTGTATATATGTTGTTTAATATGAATACATTATGTTTTGATCACTCATACGACATTAAAAAAAATGTAGCTACACTGTAAAAAATGACTGTGATTTTAACGGTAAAAAACTGTGAAAATGCTACAGTAAAAACCTGTTAAATGGTTAACGGTAAGTTCCCCTAATATATACGGTGAAAAACTGTAATAGACATTTCAGACAATTTTACGGTAAAATACCATTTTTGGAAGTGAAAAAGAATGTAAAATTTACAGGAAAAAAACGTAAATTGACATCCCCAGAATTCTCTGCGTTGCATTTCAAATTTGATGTTTTTTCTTTGAAATAACTATATTTCTTAGTTTTTTTCTTATCAGTTATGTTTATTAGGGTTGTATGTTATATCTAATGTTGTTAAATTAATGTTTATTGCATATTTCAGTTTAATGAGTCTCACCATGATGGTGTTTAGTGTTTGTGTGAATGACATTGTGCACCTTCTACAGTATCTATCTCTCTAGCTATCTATCTATATACATACATACATATTAGGGGTGGCACGGTTCGCAGAAAAAACCCGAACCGTACGGTTCTCCACTCACGGTTCAGCACGCGCTAGAACCGCGGTTCATCTTCAGTCTGACAACGCATCTGCAATATGGTTTGTAATAAATAACACGTAAAAAAACAGGGTTCGGCTAATGTGTGCTTCTGTTGATGGATGCGCATTCTGGCTTCCCAGTACATCACAACAACAGCGATGGGGGAAAAGAAGTGGACAAACCATTCACTCTTGTTCAATGCAAGTGCCGTATGTTGGAATATGAGCAGTCATTAATTCCGTCATCACCTGGGTGCTGATAGCGCGCGCGCACACACAGGTGAGACCTGAACAGCACACGTTGATATCTGTATTTAAACCAAACTCATGTAAGCTTTGCCAGTTTTAACATTTAATAGCCAGTGGATGCGAGCTCGCGCGCGCAGTGAGAAGATTTGTGCGTGGGCTCATCAGACGCGCGCAAACCCGCGCAAATATTAAGCTCTCTCTGAGGTATTGTGTTTGAATGGAAAAATTCACACAAACATTATGTCAAAATGCCCGTCTTGATAAGTATCATATATAGCAGACATAGCCGGCTGAACGTACAGTATCAGTGCACTGGATCAGTGCATTCTCTTAAAGTGACAGCACTTTCTTAATATTAATCAAACAGCAACAACAAAGAAATCACTCACTGCTCTTGATTGGATCGCTTTTGTAACTGTAATAAAGATTAATCTTTAATTTATACAGTCAAATATGCAATGCTGTTTTACATTTGATCACTTTATTCAATTTCTGTACCTAAAAACTAATGTTTTTTATTTTCTATTTTTATTTGACACTATAGTTTTTCCCTAAACATACCGAACCATACCGAAAGCGTGACTCTAAAACCGTGATACAAACCAAACCGTGAAAAAGTTGAACCGTTCCACCCCTAATACATTATATATATATATATATATATATATATATATAAGTATTGGCCTTCTCAGCTTGTGGAAAAGCTGCTTGTGGTGAGCTTTGGTTCATCATGTGACTTTCTCATGACCACCTGTTTTTGATGGTTATCAGTGTAGGTACAAATCAGATTTCAGAACTTCAATAGGTTGGTATATTAACATTGCATCAGTTAAAGAAATACAGTTTTTAATTGTAAATTTAAGTTAAATCTGTAAACCCTAAAACAATGCTACCGCATTTTTTATGGTAAAATTCTGGCAACCACAGCTGCTGGTTTTTTACCGTAAATTTTACGGGATTTTTTTTACAGTGTACTAAACACCTGATATGCACAACTGTCTTTGTGGAACCATTGGAAAACAAAACAAAAGAAAAAATGAGAAGGGGGATTAAAAGTGAAATCTTTGAAATGTGTGAGTGTTTGTGTATGTGCATATCTCCACAGTGTGTTTGATTAGCCTGTTCTCTGTTTGAGGAGGATTACTGCTGGCTGACAGGACAGAGAAACACACAACTGAACCATTAATTAAACAGATGCACACGCACACAACTACAACTTCCTGCTGGTGTCCCCACGGCATAAAAAGCCAAATCAAATCATATACTTACTGAAGATGCTTTGACAGTTAAAAGGACAAGTCACCCAAAAAATGAAAGTTGTCATTTATTCACCGTTGTTGTTCCAAACACAAAATGGAACATTTAGCAGAATGTTCTAGCTGTTCTAACATATAATATTATAACAGGTTTAGTCTATTCATCACATAAAGTTATTGTTTAGCTCCAGAATGCTTAGAATATAGCGCACAATTCATGTAAACTGCTTTTTAGGTGCTTCTTTGTTTTGTTTTGGGGTTTTTTGTGTGTCCACGTATACCTTTGTTGTAAGAAAAACAGCAGCTGTGATTTTCTGCTAAACATCTTGTGTTCCACAGTGTTAGGGTGAGTAAACGGTGACAGATTCTCATTCTTGTGTGAACTATGCCTTTAGATAACTATACATCTTATGTGTATGATCAGATGTCTGACTCTGATATTTCAGCAGATAGAGAAAATCAGACATGAGGAGAATATAAGACATCACTCACCGGGCATCATCACTCATGCTGCTGTTGTCTATTGGAGCCATGAAATTCATCAGCTTACTGTGAATGTGAAACCTGACAAGAAGTTTGAAAGAATGACAAGTATAAACACAAACAGTCTTGAAAACTGAATTGTGATGTTCCATTCTGAGCACACACAGCCTGACTGAATCTGAACTCATTTACATGACAAACATACGATTAAAGGAGATGTTGGATAAGAGATGATATCTGCTGCTTATTCAAAGGAAACAACCCATCTCATTCCGGCAATACCATCAATCTGGGCATGAATGAATGAATTTTTATGCTGCTAAATATTAGCAGATAATTTTCTTTTTTTATTAGATGACGTAACAACTTAAAATTAAATAAACGGATTTATTTTAGTTGCTTTTTTTTTGGCTTTTAAATATGTATGAATATACATCTAAATATGTATGTTTTTATTCATTTTTATTTCAACATTTCTTAGTTGAGTAAAAACTAGTAGTAAAAACTATTTGGGACAAACATGTTTTTATGCATTTAGTTTTAGTTAACTGTAATATCCTTGCATGAAAGAACTGCAATACTTGTGCTGTAGCATTAAAAACAATAAAATTACTGTAGATATAAGTGAATTTTGCAAAGCATGTCAATAAAAAAATATTCTGTTTAAAGGAAAAGCCTGTTTTACATTAATGCGAATATTCTGTCTGACAAATTAATGATAAAAATTAAATTAAATTAAATTAAATTCTTAAATTTTCTTTTATTTTTGGGGGGGGAATATGGCATCATTGACAGGTATTGTGAGATTCACTATACTGAACACATCTTGATTCTTTTAGGAGAATAACAGCTTACCTGATCTTCCTGCCTTTGCTGGCTTTAGTGTCCACCTTCTTCTTGATTTTACTACGTAGTTTCTGGATGGCAAGCCATTGCCTGTGAGATCAGAGGTCGAGTTATTATGACCGAATGTGAATAACACATGAAACATGTATACACACGCACATACACACACACTCACTTTCCCATGGCCACTTGATCATTGGGATCTGTCGCACTTGTTTTACGCTCAATAAGCTCTCGAAGTAGCTGTAAATAAAGGAAAAAGAGATCCCTGACATCACATGACTACTACTTACTCAACAGCATCAGCATTGTTGTTGACAAATTAACAGCACAATAACAATTCATCTTGTCTGCTTTCTTACCTGGTGGTAAAAGTCATCATCATCAAAAATCTCCTCGTCCAGATCTTTAAGGTGTACGTTAGCTTTCAGTGCCAGTTCAGCTGCCTGAAACAACAGAGAGTGAGCTCAGTGAGTCTTCTAGCATGATGGGGAATGTTACTTTTAAAAGTAGTTTTACACTCTACAATTAAATCAACAGATACAATTAAATCAATACAACTAAATCAACGCAATACAATTAAATCAACACATACATACAGTATAACCTACTGAAATGGCTGGGTTGATTAGCCTAAAAGTGTTTTGCACTGCTATAACGCTATAGCTAATGTGGTTTTCTTACAACTAGAGAACAGCAGATTCAATTAAAAGAGAACTGCCTTTTAAAAGCAGAGCGGTGTCTTACCTCTCCCTCTGTGATGCTGCTGTCTATTTCAGGCGTGATGGGCTCCGGCTTCCCCAGAACTCTGTATTCAGACCTGCGTGTCTGTGTACGTCTCACCAGCCTCTCTTTGTCCATTAAAACCTGCTCCACCTGTGTGAGGATGTTCCTGTCAAATGCTCCAAAACCCTGTATGATGGGAAATACAAAGAGATAGTAAATTAGCCAAGATATTTACATGTAAAGCAGTGACAGCAGTATCCTACTGTGTGACATTTAAAAACACATATGTATATAATATAACATAACATAATATGACATAATATAATATAATATAATATTTAGTTGGGACACCTGACCATTACACCAACTTGGCCTTCTAAATACATAGGCATTGATTTTAAGTTGGACGTCCCTTTGCAGCAATAACAGCTTTGACTCTTCTGGGAAGGCTTTCTACAAGATTTCGGAGTGGGGTATTTTTGGGGTTTTTTTACCTTTTTGCTCTTGCCCGTTGTGAGTCGCGTCTTGTCATACCATTTCTGCAGGGTGGCATCACGGTAAGGCATAAAAGAAGCAAATCGCTTGGCCATAAAGTTGGGATACTCTGCCATTTCCAGTTTTCGTTTGGGGGGTCCATTTCGTACTGCTTCCTGTTCTTCCTCTTGGCCATCACCCCCAGTTTCCATATCATCCTCACTGTTAATCTCTTCATCATCTTTAGTACGGCTGCATGTGAAAATAGAGATTTAAATAAGAAAATTGAATACTTATGGAGTTTAGACAACTGTCATGTAGATTCATTTCCACTGATAATTCACAAAGTAGAAAAAGAATGAGGCAGTACGTCCAAAAAAAAATTGGAACTATAGTTAATTAACGTTAAATAACATAGATGCATGGTTATATAGTACTCCAAAGTAATCTGAAGAATACCATGGTAATTTCTGATAGATTTTTGTTAAAGGGGTCATCGGATGCAACATGCACTTTTACAAGTTGTTTGAAAATAAATGTATGTTGGCAGTGTGTGTACACAACCACCCTATAATGATAAAAATCCACCCAGTGTTTTTTTTAATCTTCTAAAATCCTCTTGGCTGTGTGACGTCACACAGACCCAGGCCCTCCCACGATAGTTGATTGACACTAGCGTTTTACCTTAGACCCGCCCTGAGTGAGCTGTCATCAGTCTACCATTGTTTCGATGCCAGAGCAGGACTAGACAAGATTGACTCCTAAGCGACTGAGGTGTTTCGTTGTTGGATGTAATAATGAATATAGCAGTCGTCATTTACTCCTGACATCTGAGCCGCTGAAGACGCAGTGGATTATGTTTGTTTGTGAAGGCAATGCGCCCCCAATCTACCTAAATGTGTCTATGTTTGCACGAATCATTCATGATCCAGCTTCACCTACACAAGAAGTGAGTATAAGGTTTTTTTTATGAATCTTTGCAAATCGTCTTTCCTAATAATGTGCTATTTAGCAAGTTTCATGATGAACGTGGCTAAAGTTTACCTTCTCTCAGAGAGCGGCTCAGAAGACAGGGGCGGGGTGAGCAGAGCTCATTTGCATTTAAAGCGGCATGCAACAATACGGCTTGCTCTGAAAAGAGCTGTTTTTGACAGGGTAAAAAGGGTGTTGTTTTACACTACCATTGAGAAATTTTAACCAAAGTATGTTATAGACTTTTCATTAAGACCCTAAAAGAATCATATCAACTTGTGTAAAATGGGCATCCGATGACCCCTTTAATAATAGTCTTTTAAGTGGTAGCTCACACACAAAGTCAAATTTCTATCAACATTTTATTAATACAACTTTAAAAGCTGAATTAGGTACCTGCTTGCTCCCCATGTCTTTCCCTGAGAGATGGGTCTGGTTTCAGGGTTTTGGTAGAGCAGCAGATCTTGGAGTTCCAGCAGAGACCTTTGTAGAGCCTTTAGGGCTTTATGACCTACCACACACAGATACGAGCTTATCATACAGCACATGTCGACTACAACATCAATTCAGTACACTTCTGTAAATGCAGGGTCATTACAACTCAGCTCCTCTGATCTTAGTCATTCCTGCTCTACACCAGTTAAAAACATCAAAACGCATGAAGAAATGAACTCTTCAGCCCAAGGCACACAAGCCATCAAATAAGATACTGATTCCATGGCACAGAAAACAAGCTTATGTTGAACTGTGTCATTTTGATTTTAAAATGCTGTCAGAGTTAGCCATTTGTGGTTTCTGTAAACTATCAGACTTAAGATTTTCAGCCTTACGATGAACAAAAATTACACAGATTTCAACTGTGGAGGAACCAGTTCCATTTCTATAGACCAAAGTATCATACACTCTCAGAAAAAAGTGCTGTCACTGGAACTGTACCCTTTCAAAAGGTACAATATGTACTTTTTAGCTTTTGTACCCTAGGTTACCACTCCAGTTTGTAACTTTTTTTAGTGTAGAGACTAGGGCTGGGCGATATGGCCAAAAAAATTATCACAGTGTCAATTATCACAATAATTTTTTTCATATCAGTCGATATCGATAATTATCACGATTAATGTCAAATCTTTATTTCTTTCAAGTTTAAAGCCAGAATTTTGCTCCAAAGTGAAAGAAAACCAGACCATTAATTTTCCTAAACAAAATAAATATTTAACTAGAAAAATTAATTTCTTAGTCGCTGCATGTTCTAATGAGTGATATTGTTTCAAATCAAGAAACAGGTTTGGGTTGCCTGATAATATTAATAATAATAATAATAATATCACTTTTTTGTCTCTTAGAAATGCACATTTGATAGTAGCTTGAGTTAGGATGCAGAGGTAAATTTTTGTTCATTATCAAAATCAGTAACATCTGTAAAAATTGTAGCAACCTCAGTTTTATATGGTTAAATTTATTCTGACCAAGTTTTTTTTTTTTTTTTTTTTTTTTTAAATTAAGCATTGGTCTCCCATAGTAGCATACATTTAAATCATGATAAACACAGTTAAAACCACACATATAGCACCTCAATACCATGGTAAAAATATAACAATATGGTTTTTAGGTTGCCTATTTGTATGAAAAACAGTAGTCTAAAAACTTTCAGTATAATGCACACATGCTATAGCTTAATCACAAATACATACTATAATTATACACCATTACTTCTGTAATAAAATTCCCACGATTATGTGATATTATGTGATTATCCCACATTTCTGCCACAATACCATGGTGCAGTGAGTGTTACTACAGTAAATCCATGGTAAATGATGGCGAGGTGTAGACTTGAAAGCCTTCTGACTGTCTTGTTGCACACAGTGTTTCTCCTGTTTGGCTTTAATCTAGTTTAAATCACAGAGTCATGTGTGTTCATCGCTGAATTCAAGCGCTTCACAGTGGATCTCACAGCGCTGTTTAGTGCTCGCGTGACCGTCTCATCCGCGAGTAAACGCATCTGCTCCAGTGAGCTCGCGCCGCGCGGCAGTTTGACTTTGATCCGAGCGGATAAACGCTCCGTGTGGCGCGATTCAAATGAGTCGCGCCGTTTCAAGTGCGCGCTGTTTCGTTCCGCTTTTGGCTCATAAACATTATATCGAACACTTATCGAACTCTTCATATCGCGATATAATTTTCCTCGATAAAACGATAATTATCGTTATCGAATTATCGCCCAGCCCTAGTAGTAGTACTAAATGGTCATCTCTTTTGACTTGGGCCAGTAAGCAACAACCCAGAACACCCTACAAGCCACAAGCAATTAAAAAAATAAGCACTAAAAACATCTTAGCAATTGTATAGCAATGCCCTGGCAACAACCCACAACACCCTACCACCAAGCTTTACCTAGAAAGCATAACTACAAAAACAAAACCAAAACACAAAAAATAAATAAATAAAAAACAAAGCAAAACCTTTTTTCTGTCAGCAAAAGTCAAACCAAGTGAACCATTTGTAAAATATTTTGAAGAAAACATGCCTCCTAGTAATCCTGCAGAGCCAACATGCGAAGCAGGGCTAGCACAACCAAGCCTATCCTACAATTCACTTTACATAATGAGAACAAATAAATAAAAAGACTGAGGGGGAGGGAGGGGTGCAGAGATTGAGCCATATTTTCTGCTAATCAAAAGTACACATGCACCTCTCCTTCCATCTCAAAGCAACACGCTGTTCAGAATTCAGGAGGAAGGCCCCACATCAATCATTCACTGGCTAAAGGACCAGTGCAATAAATATGCAAATGAGAAACAGGCAGTCCCTCTAAGCAGCCAGATCTGCTTAAGAAAGAAGGTGCACAAATATATTAATTGCTCAGAGCCAGAAGAATCCTGATATTAAAACCACACGTGATTGTGGGGCTGGTTGTTGACTGCACAGAAGATGTAAGCTTTAAACGATGAAAAAGGTGGAAATTTAACTGCATGCTCATATGATTCCTCAATTAACTCATGGGAGAATTAAAAATTTGTTTTATGCCTTATCCATGTCTGCTTGAGCCATCTTTAGGAGAACTCCTGTATATACATTGCCGTTCAAAAGTTTGGGGTCAGTAAGATTTTTAATGATTTTGAAAAAAGAAGTCTTCTATGTTCACCAAATACTGTGATTTTTTTACCATGAATTTTACTCTAGTCTTCGGTGTCTTCAGAAATCATTCATATACGATTGTATATGCTCATATGCATATATGCTCATTTTCATATTATCATCAATGGTTGTGCTGCTTACTACTTTTGCAGAAACTATGACATTCTCAGACAAAGAACAGCATTTATTCGAAATATAATTTTTTGCAACATGTTTCAAGTCTTTACTGACACTTTTGATCAATTTAATGCAACATTGCTGAATAAAAGTCATTAATTATTTTTTTAATTTTTTTAAATATCTTTACAGTCATTATTTGACTTTATGGACCACAAAACACTGAGCAACAGAACAACTTTATGGTCAGAAGCAGAAAGTATTTTTCATTATATTCACTTACTATTTTTTAAAGCTTCAGAATACTCAGTCCCGCCCCTGCTCTTGAACTCTGGGAATGTCTGTGGCTGTGGAAGCTGATTGGCTGTCACAAGAGCTTTCTGCATTTTGATTCGCCTTTCAAGCATCTGGTCCCAAAGGGCTGTGGAGATTTGAAAACAGCATAAAGTTGAGTAAAGTTTTTTGGTAGTTTCTACTTGTCTTATAATAGTTTTCTATAAATGTATTCTTGTTATTTATTTGCTGTAGAGCGCACATTTGAATGTGGGAAAATATTCATACCAAGCTGATTTTTCACCGCTTTCCCTTTTTCAACCTCTTCATCAACTTTCTCTTTAGAGAAGGTCCTCAGGGCTGTTTCCTCCTCTTCATCTTCCTCCTCAGAGCCTTCCTCACTCTCTCCTTCACTGTCAGCTGATTCCTCGTCTTCCTCACTTTCTCCCAGATCATCCATTCCCTCTGTGAGTTTCATAAAGTCTGTGCCCTTCATTTTAGAGACTAAGCTGGACATCTGTGAGCTATCATCTCCATTAAGATCCTCCCCATCATCGCCTTGTTCTTTTTCATCCTCGTCGTCGTCATCACCATCTTCATCGTCATCAATGTCGTCTTCATCCTCCTCATCCTCATCATCTTTGATGCACTCCATGTCCTTGTCCAGCATTTCACTTTCATCATCATCATCATCATCATCTGCTAAAAATGTTCATAGAGATGTTAGTTAATCCAACCCAGCTTTTAATGCACAGATTACTAGTTAGTTGATTTTTTAAAACGTGTATACAATGTTGGGTTTTCAAAACATCAGTCCTTTTATTCAACGGGTTCATCAATTTTTTTTAAACAATCAGACATTTTCACCTCACCTGATCCATCCAACTCTTTCTGTAGATCTTTTCTGGATGTAGCCTTGCCACGATATCGACGATCACCATCAGCCAGAATTGCAGCAGAGCGCTTCCGCAGATGGCCAGATAAAAGTTCTTTTTCATCATCATCACCACCTTCATCAAACTTCTCTATGACTTTTGCTTTCGTCTCTGCAGTTCACAAAAATGATGTACTGTTGTTTAGTTAAGTACACATGGACATTTATAGTCATACAGTCACATAATCATATAAAAAATTAGTGAAACCAGCATGTAAGATAAAGATTTTGACTATATCACCATACAATAACAATGTCTATAATAAAATTCATAAAATGCCTTTCACAGCTGTCATAAAAATATACTGTAATTATCAGCAGGCCCTGCTCCATTACATAAGATATTTGTTATAATATAAACTATTGTTCTAACATTAATATATTAGTTTCATGGTACAGTTATGGTATCATACTGTAATACCAAGTAACTGAATACCATATTCATATACTATACTGTACCATAATATTTACAAGGATGACACGGTACTACCACAGGACACAAAATAGACATTTATCTACCATTGATAGACTCGGTACATTCTTTTAGTGGATGTACCGTGAAGATAAAAACAGAAGATAGCCTATTGTGTGAAAACAAAAGAACATGTATCCTTGTTGTTATTATCGCAATCATAAGTATTACTAGCTTATGTTAAATGTCATGAGCCACTGGTCTTAATTAATAAGTGTAAAGTAAAGCTGCTTCTCAGTACAGACGAGCATGCAGACACATCGTGCTTACGATGGAGGTGACATATTTTCCATTATAATAACGCTAAAATGGTTTACAACACATTAGATACACGGATATGATTTTAATGTCTAATACCTTCATCTTGGTCGTCCTCTGGATCCACGAAGTTTGGTAAAGGGTTTAACAAATCCTCGAGCTGCTGTGATATAGAGGCTGCCATGTCTGTCCCACGCTCTAACTCTAACCGTGACGTCATCAGAGCGCGCCGGAGGAAGCTTTTTTGGCAGAAAACAGGTTGTTGTTTAAAATGCTCAGAACACAGTCGATTTCACATTAAAAAAACTTTAACAACGTGACGAAATTTAAATGAACTAAGTTGGACATTGTTATGTCTTAGATAAACGTAGTAAATGACGTGATCAAAACTGTGGGTCTGGAGAAAATAAGTTTTTTTCTTAGTAGATGTACTTTTTAATCACCATGTTAAACAGAGACTTGTTGAGGAGAAATGGTGTTAGGTTACTTGATATAGAATTAAATGTAACATCTTAAATTACATTTATTTAAATTGTTTAGGTAGGATATAGTTTATACTGCCTACATATTTTTTTCGATAAGGTCTGGTTTTTAAAAAAAAAAATTGGCAAACTAAAATTAAGTAGTAGGACTTAACTGTTTCGCAACAAATACTGGGCGTCCGACATAATATAAAATCAAGAGGTAGTAGCCTAAATTATATATTTGTAGTTTTTATGAACATTGTATTTTCTTTTCTTTTCTTTTTTTTCTTTTTTACACCATTATTGTTGTATTGTTTTGCTGCAAGGAGGACCTCCTAACACTGACCTAACTCACCTAACATATCCTCCAGTTTGATACTGTTAAGTGCTTTGACGCAATCTGTATTGTTAAAAGCGCTATATAAATAAAGGTGACTTGACTTGACTTGACTGACATTATCAAGTCATCAAATCGAATCAACAAAAACCACCCTTTTACCATTTTTTGTTTCACAGGAATGCTTATATGTCCTCCCTGTTTGTTCTCCAGACTCTGCTGTGGGTGTTTTCTTTCTTTCAGTTTTATTACAGATTATAAAATTCCACACTGTATTATCAGATAACCCTAATTCAGAGACGAATGCATGCAAGTCAATTTCAAGACTAGAGCAAGAAATGCAATTTATGTATTTGTGCTTCATTTGTCAACATGTATTTATGGTTTTGTTTAGTGTATTCTTTGTGCAAACACAATATCATACAAACTAGTACAGTGAATCACAACTCAAATATAAATTGAATTAATACAAAAGTTTGGTTTCTTGCTTGAAGAAAAAGTTTGTGTTAGTATCAAGAGGGTTTTTTTTAAGTCATTGTTGATATTTAAACCCCTGAAGAAAGTATATGTAAACAATTGACTGCTCTCTGTCCACTGACTATATGAAATTATTTTTAGAAGGTAGACTTTGTTTTATAATTCAAGCCATATTTCATTTCAAATAAAGGGTTTGTCCCAACAGTTTTAAGTTTCCCTTTTAAAGGCAAACGCTCTGAGATTTGGTGGAACTCATCATGGAGACGCAACTGCACCACATGGAGAGCAGAGAAAGATTTTGGTGTGAGATGATTTCAAGTGTCATTATGGCAAACCTTAAAAGGCAAAGAGGTCTGAGTCATCAGATTATGATATACATGTGAACAGACACACCAGGTGTTGTAAATATAAACATTCTGTTTCAGCTTTTCTTATACTGTCGTTGTCTATAGCACAGCTATAAGGTCTGCAGACCAATATTTGACATTCCACTCTCAAAATACACAAATGGTGCTTAAATAGATAAATACATTAAATAAATAGGTAAACAAATGAACAAATAAACAGACAATTATGTCAATAAATTAACTAAATAGAAATATTGTCGCTAGAAAATCGCACATGAACAGTACATATCCACATCTTTGTATCCTGAATCAGTCTGCTGTTTGCTACCAATCCGTCCCCTCGTTCATCTCTGAGGACAGTTGATTGCTGTATCCGTTGCCACTGAGAGAGTTCAGGGATGTGAAGGGTGGAGTGGAGTCACACATGTCAGTGGAGATACTGTGGATGGAGGTGGGTGCGCTGGGCTCTGGGCTGGGGGAGTCCCCTGGGTGATGCGATATCATCTCGCTGAAGCATTGTGTCTCATTGGAGGGGTGATGTGCTCCGTGATGGTGGTCCATGCTCCCTAGAGGGGTTCCAGCTGGGCCAGAGGAGGGCATGAATCCTAGATCACCTGGAGTCTGGGCTTGGGAGGATGGTGGACCTTGAGGGAAGTAGTCGTAGTTTGATCCTGGGCCATAATATTCACCTTGATAGTCTGTAACAAAAATGGTGGTCATCAAATGGTCATTCAATGTTATAATTCAGGATTTCCAATTATACCCATAATACAACATAGGCAAAACACAATAACTGACCATTTGTCAACTGAAATCGGTTCAATCAGTGTTGATGTAATTACTGTGTTTTGACTTTGTAGGGCATATATGTGAAAAACTGAACAACATTAAGAGTGTTCAATATTTTTGTGTATTTTATTATTTCTATTAATACAAAAATCAACCTTAAATATTATTTTTTAAAATAAATTCTTTTTTTATTTTGTGCAACACATATAAGTTGTATTTATTTATTTATTTATTTTTATTTAGTTTGCTTTTTTGTAAACATGGAAACGTCAATTGTGTAATAAATTGTTTTAAATTAAGATGAGGATGATCATATATACTGTAGCCTATATATTACATTTTGATTGCATATATAAACGACCAGTCTTAAATTCTTATATTGTTTGTTTTAAATTATGGTATCACAGCATGGACACAATAATGATTCAAATTGCTATATACCATTCGGTTGTGATGCATTTTTTTTTTATTAATATTCATGAACATGAACTAACCTCCATAATAAGAGAAATGGCCGTTGGCCATGAGCTCTCCTGGTTCCATGCGATCGCCCAGCGCTCTCATTCTCCGCGGACTGCGGAAGAACATGTGTCTTCTGGTGCCCAGCGCGCTCAGCTGCTTCATGCGCCTCTCTTTAGAGCGCCGATTCTGAAACCACACCTGCACGACAGAAAATACACAAACGAGACGGGACATTAGTTTCCAGATTAATAAACCCCCAAAAGGTCATTTAGAACAACGTTGTCGTGGGAAACCTAAGATCTAAGCAAAAAAAAGAATCACACGTTTAACGGTCCATTTAGATATGCACGTAGGCTATATCGCTATAATCCATCAAAAATAAGTCAAAATAAAAATGCGAAAAAAGGAGTAGGCTATTTGGTGTTCATGCCCAAATCATTTGTCAGGCTCTTCTGTGCCACATAAATCTTTCCATGTTTAATAGTAGGCTAAAACCCCATTCGTTAGGTTTTACTGCCGAAAGACAAACCATCAGTAGGCTATGGTATGTTATCTGGACTTTTTGTAAGACGTCAGACAACTGCAGGCTATTTGCATCATGCCTATTATCCCATCTAGTGGATAGGCCTATAAACAACTTTAAAATGTGTTGTCATTGCAGTCATTATAACTGGGCAATTAATGTAGGCTACTGTGTAAGTTCTTCCAAATTTGTTCATAGCTTACGCTATTAGTAAATACTGGCATATTGAACGAATAGTTCCGGCTCTAAAATCTGATTGGACGAGCCGCGGACGAAGGCGTAAAATAGCCTACACACACCTGATGCATTCTATGCGCGAGGATGCTGAAACCGAACGGCGTAAGGTAGTGATGTAGCCTACTTTAAGAGACAACGGTTTATTCTAGTTATTAGCCTACTTAAGCATCTGTTTTTCGATGGATGTTTTATAATATTGTTGTGGCTGCGTGTTTAATAAAAACTACTGGCAACTCAGGCCGCACGTCAAATGTTTTGCCAAGGCAAATCATGTGTTAACTAAATTAACTGGTTTTACTCAGGCCTAGACCTAGCCTACATAGGTTACACATATAAAAGCCTATATAAAATTGCCTAAATCAGCAATTAGGATTTGATCACGGGAGTGTTCTTCTAGGCACCAATCGAAGCCTACTATTTAGACCTACTTTTCCCTTTTTTTTTTTTTTTTTTTTAGCTACTTGCCTGAATTACTCTCATACTGAGGCCTGTCTCTTGTGCCAGCTGCTCTCGTATGTGTCTAGTAGGTTTGGGGGTGGCGGCGAAAGCAGCTTTCAGAGTCTCCAGCTGCTTGGCTTTGATAGTAGTCCGCGGCCCGCGACGTTTGCCACCCAGATTCTGCTCGTCGTTTTCATTGTTGCAGACCTCCTTGTCCGACATGTGTCCAGTCTCAGAGTCTTTATAGTCGTCCTGTGGATCTTGAGATTCTGGAGATAAGCTCGGGTCACTGCACGTAGTAACTTTAAAAAGCACAGCCGTTAATAGAGTCTAGCATTATAAAAAATTACATAGCCTACAGAATCAGTAGAACTTGAGAAAAATAGCAATATTTATCTCGTAGACTACAGGGTTTCAATGGCCAAAATTACTCACTTGACAGAAGGTTTGTGTCTTTTCCGATGCTGTTATTCATGTAATCCTCCTTGCAGACAAATTTATATTCATCTAGAATGTACAGTTCTTCGCCAGTGGAAAGCTGTTTATTGCACATGACGCAGGTGAAACAGTTCAGGTGAAAGACTTTGCTTCGCGCTTTCCGAACTAGATCACTGGGCGAGATTCCCTGCGCGCAGCCTCCACATTTAGTGCCATAACGTCTGCAGAGAATTAAAACAAAGTCAAAATCACAAACAAACAGACACCTGTCTTTTCACGAAAAGTAGGTTTACCAGTACCTAGTTATTTTTAAATCCTTTTTTAAAATTTAATTCTTAATTAAACAGTAAGCATATTTTATGCATAGCTACAGGTCTACACATTAATTTACAGTAAAAAAAACAAACAAACAAATAAAAAAAAAACTGACAGCTGTGGTTGCCAAAACCTTGTCATTAAAATACTGTGACGGTTTAACAAGAATTAGCCTACAGACAATGGTAACTTAACTTTATGTCCTATATTCATGTATCAACCTATTTGAGTTATTAAAATCTTTATGCTGCATATACTGTAAAATTAACTGATAATAACACAGTGGTGCAATTGAAAACGTTTATCAAAATTCTACCTCTCTAACAACTGGTAAATAATAAAGAGCACAATAAGAGAAAAGCAGCAGGGTAACACACAACACTTAAATATTGCAACAAACATTAACTAAGCAACATGCAATGTAAAACATTCCAATGCATAAAACAAATAACAAAATAATAATAAAATCCAAATGTGATGGTTCGTGCAGGGAACAACGACCTTTAAACCATAATGATTTTATCAATGTTTTGCTGTATTGTTACGTTAGCGTAACGAATTATCTTTGTAATTTTTAAAATGGTTCATACTTTTACATCTAAAACATTTTACAATATTTTACAAACAAATTGCGCAGTGTTCTTTATGATGTAATTATTTACCCTGGTAATTTAAATTAAACAATTAACATGCACTTTGTTTTACTTTTTTCTGTTAAAATTGCTAACATTGTATAATCATGCTTTTTCCACCCACAAAGATGCATGGACTACTGTCTACAGAATTATTATAGGCTATTCTTCCAGAGCTGCTGATATGCTCAGCATTGCTTTGACAGAATGCATTAACAGAATATCCTCTTGCAAAGTTCGCAAGCGACAATATACATTCTTTTGTCTCTGGGCGTGAATGTAAATGCAGTTCACTGAAATGGTTATCAAATGCGTGCTGACTGGATGTCTGTGGCTTTCCTCTCGAGCTCATTCATTATTCAAATCCACTTATCGCATCTTTGCTCGAGCTTTTGCAAACAAACGCATGTGCTAAGAAAGATTGAGGCGAGGCAGGGCACACATCCGTCAGGTGCTGGTGCAAATCTCATCCCCTGTCTGTCTGACACTCATACCTTGTAAACAAAGAGAACTGTTTTAGTCTGTCACCTAACAAGTTGTCTAGAATTCGGGAGGTTGTAAATGTAAAATGTAATGCGCTCCAGTTGCATTGCATAGATTTTTTTTGTGTGTAGGCTACATTTATTATTATATCTAGGCTATGCTGTGTTTCATATGGGTTTACATAAATGTGTTTTTAACGAATTCATTTTTATTATTATTATTTACATATATAAGGGCGGAAAAATCTAGTTCAAGACTCTTTTAATACAGAATGGTCCGTAGCCGCATTGCAAGAGCTAAAAATGTCCTTTGATGCTTTCTTCGATTCAAATACTCACCTGAAAAAGTCGTTTTTGCAGTAGAGTCGTCCTTCTCTTGAAAAGCATCTATCAGTTAAATTGCATTTACAGTCACAACATTGCACGCATTTGGCATGCCAGGCTCTATCCAAGACGCTGAGCAGAAATCTGTCCAGAATAGGCCTCTCGCATCCAGCACAGTGGACCATATTTTGTGACTCCAGTCACCACGTTGCTATCCTTGGTGGGAGGCAAAAATCTGCTTGTCTTGTGCCAAAAGTTAGAGAACACTACGCGGTCCTTGATCCAAGTAAACAAAAGTCATCAAAAAGGCAGGCATTGGATATAGCCTAATACAGCATCCCAAATTTTGCCTACATATAGCCTACAGCGCAGAAACGGACAAGTGTCGGCTCCTCTTTAGACGATTAAACATACGTCGATGCTTTATCATTAAAATGAATAAAAACAAACTTTAGTTGAAGTGTTAGTTCGATCTCATGGAATGGTTACTTGTTGTTTAGCCTTTTTAAATCGATACATGCGCGCGGAATCTCCAATGCTCCCAACGCGTGAACAAAAAACAATAAATGCGTTTAATTCGTTTCACAAAAAGTTCAAATCAACGATTTCAAAGCATATCACATACATCCCTGGTCATTTGTGTGTATTTTCCAGTTGCATCTCGCTCTGCTTCAGTCGCTGGCATGCGTTTGGATGCTGCCGAGAGACCTTATTCCCTGCGATGTGACGTCATGTTGGAACAGAACCAATCAGATTACAGTAATTTAGGTGAACGCACTTTCCCCTGCAATTTCTGCTGTCTACAGTCCATTTGGAAACAACACATTATATTGAGTAGGCCTATTATCAAAGCAAACTTGAATGTTGACTAATTACAGTTCGAAATGGAGTGGAGGAGATATAGCCTATAGAACTATTTTGACCGCGGAGAAATTTCAATTCATTGTAATGTGCCTGTTTTTTGTTACTGATAAATTAGTTCATTGTTTTTAGAAATAATTCATTGTTCTACTTATGACTCCTAAGACAATCTGACGGAATGCAAGACGTGGATATGAGTAATGCAAATTTGACGTGTTCTTGGCGACAGACTTAATTTTTTTTCAATGAACTTGTAAATCAGTATAGAATTCTCTACTGATTATTGACGCTTGTTTACAAATTAGGTAAACCTAAGGCCATTGGAAGCACAATTGAAGGTTATTTGTTAGATGTTTTTATTATTATTAGGCTAATGCAAAATAAAATAAAATAAAATAAAGAGGAAAGAAAAGAAAATATGCTTTTAAATTTTACAGGTTCACTTACTGCTGTTATACTGTTAGGCAAAATTATTCTAACTACATCAAATATATTTATATAGCCTTTTATACATTTTGCCTAATAGGGTATAGGCCTATGCTATATAAGCTATTAAACATTTTATATACAGCACTGTAATTTCGTTTTGTCTGTTAGGCTACATCCAGTAGACTAAATCCTATTAACAGGGTCATTAATGAAATCGAGGCTGTTTGAAATATTTTAGTTAAGCGAGTGTGCATGTGAATTCAGCCATAGTGATCCAGAAATTATGCACAATTGGAAAAAAAATACGACCTGGACAGCCATGTGGGAAAAGAGGGACACGGCAGTTTCCAGCTCAGATTAATGTTCCTCTTCGATTGTTCTTCAGTACGGGTGAGAGGGCAAGGATCACTAATGATTATAATATAAAGTCTCCGGCTGCTGGGAGATATTATCAGCGAGCGGGGAGCCATCAGAGGAGCTGCAGCGAGAGATACAGCAGACAGCGAACAAGCCTCAAGTCTGTATGCTACAGATATCATTAGCCGTGGGATTTGATCCTCAACAACGCAGTGAGAGAATGTATTCTTACGAATTTACTGTTTAATCAAATCATATGTGCGTGCTTTTTGCGATAGCCAGTCTTACAGAAAAAAGTTTGGAAAACATAATCATTCAAAACGTGACAGATTTAGGGTTAACCTCTAAATCTTTCGAAACGCTACCATCCCTAAAAAATAAAGGTTCCATGGGTTTGCGCGTTTCTATTCTTGGAAAACCAGCGTGTAAAGAACCCAGGGGGGTTTCATTTTTCTTCTGTTAATGGATGATATGCTATTTAGAAAAATAGCATCAATTTAGGGTTTCTTTGACTTGTAACATTGTAAACCGTTGGTGCTGAAAAGCATTTAAACATTGCTTATAGAGCAAGATATAAACAATAAAAGACAAAAAACAATTATTTCATTAATATTTCATAAAAATAAAGGGGGTTCCAAAAGGGGGGTTTTCACAGCGATGTCATAGAAGAACCAATTTTGGTTCCCCAAAGAACCTTTCAGTGAACAGTTCTTAAAAGAACATTTTTTTTCTAAGTCTGAAGAACATTTTAACAATCTAAAGAACCTTTTTTCCACTGTAAAGAACTTTCTGTGGAATCCATGGGTTCCATGGATGGTAAAGGTTCTCTGTGGAACTATTGATACCAAAAAAGAACCTTTATTTTTAAGAGCGTAAAGTAAATATGGTTGGAAATTGAACAATTAATATCATTGGTCATTGATTGGACCAACATCAAGCACCATAAATTTAATATAAGAACATCTCAAAAATAACCATTTAAAATCTATTAAAAACCATTCGGGGTTTCACTAAGAACCTTTTAGTAAATAGTTCTTAAAATAACAATTTTTTGAAGAACATTTTAATAATCTAAAGACTGTTTTTCCGCTGTAAAGAGGCTTTTGTGCAATGGAAAGTTTCCATGGATGTTTCAGGTTCTTCATGGAACCATAGATGCCAATAAAGAAGGTGATGCCAAAAATAAGTAAATAAATAAATAAATAATAATAATAATTCTTTGATGAATCATGGGACTAGCACATAACTGTTACAAATCTTTATTATTATTCAATAAAATATTTTGAGAGTACTGCTGGAGATAAATGTCCTGCTACAGGACAGTTTCACTTTTTGTTGTGCAAGCCAGAGACAAAGATGCACTGTAGACACATAACCACTGAAGTACAGACTTTATTTTATATCCTATGAATGTGAAAGAGGATGTGACTTTATTCTCACCGGGAAAATGATATCTCACCAGTGTCTGACCTGCACTTTTATGCTGGAATAGATGTCAGGCAGATGAAACATATAGTCAGTACACAAGAATTGTGGTCAGGCTGTGCATTCAGCTTGAAAGAATACAACTGATAGTAAAACTTAATGTCTTTTGAGCTTGAATGGTTGTAAAGCCATGGTGAGTTACAGAGCCACCCTCAAAACAACCAAATAAATAAAAAACCATGAGTGCTTACACAGTTTGTTTATTTGCCACAGCTTCAGCTTGGTTTGAATGATTTGCATGAGTCAGATTTCTTTACAATCTTGCATGACTGAGTCTTGTCTGCAGAGACTGTCATGGTGAACCTGACCCTCTGTATTCAGTCTCTGTTGCTGTTAGATATGAGGCTGAGCTCCCACTGTTTGTTTTGGATTCCACTTCATCTCATTAGCACGTGTTAATTACTGCTAATTGAGTTCAACAAGATGAGATGGCAACCCAGAGGGACCACCCATTCACATAATTTGCAGAAAACATAATTGATTATGATTTGCCAATTGAAACCACTTAGCACAGTTTCAGCCTGTGTTTTCTGACTGTGCACATTTTTACTCTTTATGTGTTCTGGGGGGATGTAAATAAATTTATAAAACATCAAAACATCAGTCCTTCGCTCATTTCAAACCCATAAACATCATGAATCCATGATGGAAGTTATGGGATCTTTGGTATACACTATTCTGTAAACTGTATCTCTGTATAAAAAGTTGGATATATATAATATTGTTCACATACAGTACATACAGTACACTTACACAAAGCAATATGTACTAGCATAATATTTGATTGCTTGTTTTGTCACAAAATGTAAACTATATTATCACCCACCTCTAATCTGCTACATGCAACCATATAAGGCATGAAGAGATTATGAATATTAACATCATGATTTTCTGTATCCTTTACTGTAAATATTTGTCTTAGAAGTACATGCCTGATTTTATGCACCTCTTAGTAATGAAATAGCCAAACCTATTAATTAGAAAGGCATGTTCACATACTTGTTCATGTAGTGTAGTGGAGTTGTAACAGTGAGACTGCAGTCTGGGTTTATTGAGATGGAGAGGGAGCTTGAGTTGTGTTGTTTATTCAGATTGTCCCTGTGTGGATGTACATTTATTTATTTTATATTATTTATTTTAATGTTTTATTTAACAGGGACAATGGACAGTCAAGGACTGCCCCAGAATTAGCTACAGAGATAAATTTCATCAGCTGTCCCTGCTGAGGTTGAAATGAAGCTGGGTGATGTTAATGGAAGGCCTTTCTGTCTCTGTATGTATGATATGAAATGGATGCTCATTGGTCAGTGTGCTAAAATACAGAAGCAGTTATGATGTGAAACCAGCTACTGTGTGTATTGTTGTAGAATACCCACAATGGCAACTATTAACCCAACACACTCTCGTGGAAATTAGTTACTATTTTACATTTAGGGTTAGGGGCTTATGTTTTCTTTAAAAAAAAAATTAGTATTCACACAAATCAAGTTCAGTTAGTTCTTGGAGAATTGGTGTCCTTAATGTTCTTCAAACAAGTAATAAGGCAATTGCAATGCAGGACATGCAATACTGTAAAAACATTCTGAACTTAACTTTGTATCTATCAATAGCCTAGACTGTGACTATGTCCATAAACATAGTCTTTTGTAATTTATTGAAAATTTCCAGATATGAACTAATGCTAATTGCAAAGTTGTTTGTAAAAACACACACACACACACACACACACACACACACAACACAACCCACTATTTCACTAAAATACTATCATATTTTTTGTTAATATTTTGAAATAGAATTTTCATTTAATATTTTGGTTTTCACTTTAATTTTAGTTAAAGTTTTAGTGATTTTTGTGTTTTTGTCATTTTATTATTATTTTTTTATTATTAAAATACGTCTATATAAATTGTATTAATTGTATGTATTATTTTTTATTTTGTTTTAGTTATAAATGAACGAAAAATGTTGTATTACCAGCCACAGCTGAAATAAAAGGTTTTTAATATGAATATGTGACCCTGGACCACAAAACCAGTCTTAAGTGTCAATTTTTTCAAAATTGAGATTTATACATCATCTGAAAGCTATAATAAGCTTTCCATTGATGTATGGTTTGTTAGGATAGGACAATATTTGGCCGAGATACAACTATTTGAAAATCTGACATCTGAGGGTGAAAAAAAATCTAAATATTGAGAAAATCACCTTTAAAGATGTCCAAATGAAGTTCTTAGCAATGCATATTACTAATCAAAATTTAAGTTTTGATATATTTATGGTAGGAAATTTACAAAATATCTTCATGGAACATGATCTGTACTTAATATCCTAATGATTTTTGGCATAAAAGAAAAATGGATAATTTTGACCCATACAATGTATTTTTGGCTATTGCTACAAATATACCCCAGCGACTTAAGACTGGTTTTGTGGTCCAGGGTCACATATATATATATATATATATATATATATATATATATATATATATTCATATTAAAAACCTTTTATTTCAGCTGTGGCTGGCAATACAACATTTTTCGTTCATTTATTGACCACTCAACATAAACCTTAATTCTAAGAGCATATACATATTTTGAATGCATAATGAAACTACACAGTCTCTCCTGACAGATGGCTGGTTAAAAAGTTTGTCAAGCTTCCTTTTCTGTGTGCATGAGGCATGTATGCTGTGTCCTGTCCAAAGAACCTCCACACCTCTTCTGCTTCACCTACCTTGGTTGACATGCTAGACGCAAAGGTATGAACGTAAACAATAGGGAAAGACTTCACTCTAATCCCTATTGACTGTCTCTCATTCAGCCTGCCAATTGATATCATGGATTTGTCGCACTCAATGATATCACCGCATCAGGCAAACGATATTCAATCATGCCAGAAATGCTGGAAGAAATCAAACCCAAAGGCATCAGTTCAAATATATAATTTTGAAAGTGAAATTTAAAGTGAAAAATTGTATTTTTTTGAAAACCGAAAGCAGCTAGGATATTATATGCTATGATGACGAACATGGGTGTTGCTGGCTGAGTTTGTAAGGCATAAATCTGAATCCGAATTTACAGTCTCAAAATTATTAGAAGAAAAGGAGAATTTGAGCATAGAAAGATGGTGAACTCTAATCCTGGCTGTACAGAGGAAGAGAAATAGTCTTGGCAGCTCTCTTTTGCTGTGTGCCCAGAGGGGGTGAGACAGTGGTCTTCTGGCAGTGAGAGGACCCTGGGGACTCAGTGCCTAGAGCCTGCTGATGATGGAGATTGATGCAGGCAGAGCCGCAGACACCCCAGACGTTCAGCAAAATTAAAAGGCTATTTTGTCAAGTTGTAAAAGAACAGAATGGAGCAGAGGGTGATGGGCTTCCCCTCCTCCTTTCTTCTCTGTGTCTCTTTAGTGTCATCAAGCCCTCAGGGACAAGAACCGTTACACGCCTTTTACTCTCTCTCTCTCTCTCTCTCTCTCTCTCTCTCTCTCTCTCTCTCTCTCTCTCTCTCTCTCTCTCTCACACACACACTCACTCTCTCTCTCTCTCTCTCTCTCTCTCTCTCTCTCTGTCTTATTCTCTCTTGTAAACATATATACAAGGACACATAATTAAAGACACAGAAAAAAAAAAAAATTATTTACATTTTCTGAAGGAAATGTGGATTTTTCAAAGAAAATGTGTCACTTCACCAAAACTCACTGCCCCAGTTCTAAGGTGTTGTGGGTAATCGCCAGGATGTTGCTATGCAGTTACGTAGGTCTTCTGGATGCTTGCTAGGTGATTACGTTTGCCAGGCATAAATGCTTTTAAAAAGGAATAGCACAACTCTCCTCAAAATATCATAGGGGAAACAAGGGGGTCTGAGAGGGTATGCAAAAATTTGAAATTATTATTTTTATTATTATTTTACAAAATGTATTTTATGGCTGTGAACATACATGCTAAAAAATGCTTAAGGTAATGTTTTGTTGTTTACATTGACAAGATTTTATAATGTTACCATTTCATTTTGCTTTATAGACTGGTCAAAGAGAGATTGATAATTTTGTTGACACGTGTTAAAGCAAATCTGCATATAGTTTTTAGTACTTTAATATAGTGCTATAGTACAATACTAGTATAAAAGCCAGATTTTAAGAAAATGACCATTCATTCATTCATTCATTCATTCATTCAAATACATGAAAATACATACTGACTTAATATTTTAGGAAGGGAGTCCTTGGCAAAACCCCTGATTTCATTCAGGTATCATTTATGTCCTTTGTGCAAGTTATAGACCAAAATGTAATGCTTAGGTTTAGTGATTTGAACAAACTTTTAACCATACAGCAAGTAATAGTAGTGATGTCCACTGTTAAAAAATATTAAAATATAGACAGACTGCATATTAACTTAATTGTGTATTTTGACTGTATTTATATAAATAAAAATTTGGTGCCTTGTTTTCATGTAAAGGTTTGTTAGTCAAACTCTGCATCCTCTGGCCCCTTAGAACTGTTTTAAAGTCAATTTCTTTTACTTACTTGTGTGGACATAATTTGCAGATCATTTATCCTCAATTTGAATTTAATTGACCAGGTGACCTGAGGATGCACCCTGGCCCTGGAGGATCGCCCTGACTGCAAGCAGTTGGCACAGAAAAGAAACACAGAGACAGACTGCAATGAGGAGGGGCTAGACAGACAGACAGACAGACAGAGACACACACACACACACACACACAGGTCATGCTTGTGTCAAGTATAGGGAGTGGAGACCATCTGAGTTGTTCACCCTCATGCTTTGTGCAAATCTGGCCAGTTATTGTGTTTTGTGTGAGTATGTATTGATGGGATGTTGAGAGATGTCCCAGAAGGTTGAAACGAGCAAGTATCGTCTAAACATTCAAACACTGCTTGTCACAGTTTTCCCAGAGCTGTTGCAGCTTGTTCAGTACTTGTCAATCTTACCGACTTGGGAACCATCGCTCAAATCAAGGATCAGTTACATTTTATTTTAAGTTCCAATTCTCGCCATTAACAAACCATTAACTACATCTTTTGGCTCAATAAACTCCTAATTTGCTGCTTATTAATAGTTAGTAAGGTAGTTGTTAAGTTTAGATATTGGGAAGGATTAGGGATGTAGAATATGGTCATGCAGAATATGTAGTTTATAAGTACTAATAAACAGCCAATATGTTAATAATAGTCATGCCAATAAGCAACTAGTTAATAGTGAGAACTGGTCACTAAAGTGTTACATTTTTAATTATTGCTTAAGTGTCCAACTAAACTGTAAAAATGTACACTGTAAAAAAAAATTAATGGTAAAAAACCGGCAGCTGAATTTTACCGTAAAAAATACGGTAGCAATGTTTTAGGGTTTACAGATTTAACTTAAATTTACAATTAAAAACTGTATTTCTTTAACTGATGTAATGTTAATATACCAACCTATTGAAGTTCTGAAATCTGTTTTGTACCTACACTGATAACCATCAAAATCAGGTGGTCATGAGAAAGTCCCATGATGAACCAAAGTTCACTACAAATAGCTTTTCCACAAGCTGAGAAGGCCAATACTAATAGATAGATAGATAGATAGATGCAGAAGGTGCACAATGTCATTCACACAAACACTAAACACCATCATGGTGAGACTCATTAAACTGAAATATGCAATAAACATTAATTTAAAAACATTAGATGTAACATACAACCCTAATAAACATAACTGATAAGAAAAAAACTAAGAAGAAACATAGTTATTTCAAAGAAAAAACATCAAATTTGAAATGTAACGCAGGGAATTCTGGGAACGTCAATTTACGGGTTTTCCCTGTAAATTTTACATTCTTTTTCACTTCCAAAAACGGTATTTTACGTAAAATTGTCTGAAATGTCTATTACAGTTTTTCACCGTATATACAGTATTAGCGGAATTTACAATTAACCATTTAACACGTTTTTACAGTAGCATTTTCACAGTTTTTTACCGTTAAAATCACGGTCATTTTTTACAGTGTATGCTTTGCAGTCTTTCTATTTCAAAAAAAATCATGTTATATTCAATGTGTTGCTTGCCGTTTCTTTGTAATCAATTACAAAAAATGGTGTGGAAATAATATTCACTCAGAAATTGCTTGTACATTTCACAGATAATTGGAAAGAAACCGCAAGTAACACATTGAAATAAACATGACATTATAAAGTAGAAAGACTGAAATAGTATTTTTCAATTTTTTACAGTGTAGAAAATTTTAAGAAGAACCTACACCATTTTTTTCAGTGTACGTTTTAGACAATATAATATAATATTTTATATATTATATTAATGTATTCACATCATATTCAGGTCATGCTAAAGAAGTGATGTGAAGTTGAACCATCTCTTTACAGCACCCACAGAGGGCAAGTTTACATGGTAGGCTTTATGGAAGTATATAAATGCATATAATGATACTTCATGAATTCACTATATTCATTATATAATTTATTATAACATAAAATAACATTTTTGCGTGTTTATTATATACAGTAGGAGCCATTTTATAAGTGCAATAAGCCACTTTAGGCTGTACTATGCTGTGACAACCCTGCATGACGTGTATACTGTAGTATGTAGTGTAGTAATGTCTGTGATAGCAGTCTTCTGCTGTACCCTGGCCTGGCTGTTGATTACTGGTCTTGCCCGCGAACCTGACCAGCAGCAGCAGCAGCAGTAATCAGTTCAATTTACGGAGGGGTCCTGACCCCAGAGCGGTGATAGCCCTGTTCCATCTCAGCTTATCATCTCCTGCAGCCTGACCCCACTGATCCCTGCAGAGGAAGCCATGGGATCAATCAACCATCACTCTCGCTCTCAAATGGGTCTCAGTGTGGAGATGGCGCTGAATGTGCACTCAACGAACAAGTCAGTCAATATGACAATATGAAGTTTTATGCTAGAAGAGGAAACAACACATGCACATCTGTGAACAGATCAATATGTATTTTAAGCTTATTCTAGGTAAACAATGATAAACACTGGCTAACAGTGAAAAGGGACACTTTCTCTGACAAATCTGGAGGGTAAGTGCAAAATATACATTGCAAAAGTTTAAGACAGGTTGTTCGATACATCCACACATCCGGACGTATCAGCTGCTTCTCCGTTGCCCCTTCTCACACCCACCATTCATAGACATGTGCCAGAGACCTCCAGGCCAGTACCTCCCTCTCCACACAGCAGTCACAGATGGGACCCTCATAATAGCCCCCAACCCTCAGCAAGCTGGCCTTTCTCATGCCCGATTACACTCCAATGACAGCACTACAATTGATACAGTGAATCCTGGGGACCCTGCATGAGCAGCATCAGAAGACAGTTAGAAGACCTTATTCTTCTGTGATTGTCTGAGCTTTCTGCAATCTGTGTATCTGAGATTCACATGAAACCAAAAAACTGATATATGCTTTGTGTAGATGTCTCATTCTTAATAAACAGTGTTATTTGTGCCAACCAACAAATCAATAAATAAACATTTTTTATATATAGGCTATATATATATTTTTAAAGTGACTTGTTAAATTTCCTAGAAAATCATATTTTCCACCAGAATTATAACCACAACTCCCATAAATGATTTGGGACCTATGAAATGTTGTAATATTCCAATAAATCATCAACAAATATAGACTGTTCAATGGCAGATTGAACTAGACATATGTATGTGTTTACAGCATTGATTTATCTATATAGATTCTGTGATTCTGTGAAGTAAATTCTGGTAAAATCAACCAGTTTTGAACTGCTGTAAAACTATACATATTATAATTAATCTACTTTACATAACGTAGAAAATGTATCTTTCAAAACATCTTTTGTGGAACAATAATTCAACATTGTTACATTAAAAATATTAAAAGTTTAAAGGTAAACTTAAAAGGGTTAAACAAGCTAACCATAACCAGCACCACACCAGAGTATTAACTTTTAATATTTTTGTTCTTTGTGCCAAGAAGGAAAAAAAAAGCGATAAAAGCTGCAGTGAAACTTAATTTTGTTTGGTTAAAAAGGATTGTAGTACTCTTTTAAATATGATCAAAGAAATCTCACAGCATAACAGTGTCTGAAAAGACCCTTTTGTCACTTTTGTCATGCTTGAAAAAGAACTTTTTTCTTTGGAAAATAAATAAAGCATTTTGAAAAGAAAAGCATAAGGTGAAAGATTATTAATTTTAAATGTCAAATTCTTAAATTAAAAAGGCAAATTCAAATTAAAAGTTCAGTGGTGTTTCTTTATCAGTGGAATGTCACAGGGACAGAAAAGACACAGAAATGCACAGATTCATACTAAAGACGTAACTTGATTGCATGCAAAGGAGGATTTAACACAGTAAAGAACCCGGTGGGAGATACATTAGCATTCTTAATAATGAATATAAATTTGTTTACCATTTGCACTTCTGGCCAATTATCTCTGACATTTGACATATGTACATGCACTGCTAATCAATAAGAATATAGAGGAATATTATCTTGTAATGATGTAGCTGTATGATATAGATTGCATGGAATGAATAGTCCTATAAAGGATAGGTTATCCTCTGAGCACGCCACAGTACATTTATTGTTGCAAAAGAGATTTCGGCATTTCCAGTGTGGTGTGTAGCCAATACAACGATTGATTCTGTACTGTTATAAGCACCAGCCAAGCATATATTATGAGACAGGGCTGTCGGTGGAGAAAAATCAACAACATGTGGCAGATTCAGATAAAATGATGCATGAGGCACACCGCACAGTCTATGTGTGTGCGAATGTAAAAAAATACCTCCGTATAACATTTGCCTTGATTTATCAGTGCCCTCACAAGAGCCTACAGCCCACAACAGAGCTGCAGACAGACTGCATTAGACATAGAGATGGTCCAGCAAGCCATCTACAGTATGTTATCTGTGACAAACATACTCAGAGAGCGTTTTCGTACTTGTGTGTGTGTGAGAGAGAGAGAACCAATGTCCATATTATCAGCAACATTCAAAGGTATAAAACACCCCACAGTGGCTTATCGGCATCCACTGGCCTTCATTTCTACCTCATGGCCTGGCACACCTGTCAGCACTTTAAGATATGCAAATGAAGGAGGAGGAATACTACTGTCAGATCATTACCATGCATTACCCTGTGCTTATCTCCACATTAATCCCTCGTCTACATAATCGCATTTAGGCTTTCTTCTCTGATGAATGGGAACTGTGGGTTAATATAATCTTTGATTGAATATCAAGGAATTTTCAACACGTTGACAACAATGAGAAAAGAATGTATGGATTATGCAATTCACAAGTCAGAGTATAATATTGGCAACATCAATAGGGATTAAATCATTGCACTGTGAATTTGGATGAAGCATTTATTTAAAAATAAACCCACATTATTGTATTTTGCAGAAGTTAAGATGTCTTTGTGATAAGTAATAATTGGTGCATACTAAGGCAATTATACTTTTACAATTATTATAAATATATGTGCATGCAAAAACAAAGCCTTTGAATTAGTGGTGGCAACCAGTAGGTGGCAACAAATGACTGTCTTTATGAGTAAGTCATTGTATCATACACCAAACCATTTCACGGAAAAACACTGATTCGTTTCGGAAGAAAACAGAGGTGGTAAAATGGTATATGGTAAAAAGGTAAAATGTTGTTCTTGAATTTTTTAGTATGTTCTTCAGCCTTTAGTAAAATAAATATAATAGCCTGATCAATCTTAAAAAAAATCCTGGCATCTCTCCTGGTGACTTTCAAAGAGATATATACTCCCACATATGGATTACAGCAGAATGGCCAGGCGGTGTGTTTGCCAAAAGGAGAGCCGGTCAATGTGTCTTTGTGGAAAACGGGGGTCATACCAGGGTAGGTGTAGACAGACGGTGGGATGGGGGTGAAGGAGAAGGTGACAAAGGGCAGTGCTCAGCACGTGTCAGTGGTCAGAGTGACACTAAGGAGAGATGCAGGCAGAGAAATCAGCTGAACCTCTCAATCCCAGCATCCATTTCTCCACTTCATTGCTCCTGAATCAGAAACATTTACTCCAGACACTCGCGGTCTGACCTCCTCTCCACCTTTCAACTCAGAAAGACCTCTGGAAATGTCTTGAAAAGCCAAATGGTAGAATCACATGACCCCCTTTGACATTATATAAGGAAGAGTTTTGATGTATCTAAGAAGATATTTAGGGTAATGCCCAAACTGCTCTTTTCCACAAAGTAGTTTAAAAGCATCACAAAAGCACTATAAAACATCACATTGTGAGATATAAAATCACAGTTAGAAGAAACAAAGTCACAACTGCAAGATTTAAAGACAATTACAAGACACAAAGTCACAGTTATGAAGTCAAATTGTGAGATTTAAATCATATTGCATTATTTAAAATCATATTGCGAGTTGTAAAGTTGTAATTAAAGTAAACATAGTCATAATTGAGATATATAATGTCAAATAGTGAAATTTAAAACATGAAGTCGCAATTACTAGAAACAAAGTCGCAGTTGCTGGATGTAAAGTCCTATTGCAATATATAAAGTCACAGTACGCTGCAAGAGAGAAAGTCACAATTATAATAAACAAAGTTGCAATTATGAGAAATAGAGTTGTAATAGTGAGAGATATAGTCACATTGTTAGATGCAGAATAACATTGTGAGATATAAATTCACAGTTATCAGAAACAAAGTCAAGTTGCAAATTTGATAAACAGCACATAAAGTCACACTGTGAAATTAAAACAAAAATATTGCAAGATATGAGTTCACAATTATGAGAAACAGTTGTGAGATATAATGTCACATTGCAAGATATCAATCATATGGCAAGATGCAAGATGCAATTAGAAAATCATGGGCAAACATGATGGCACACTAAGCTGATGATGACAGTAATATTTCCACTCTTTATTGACCCAGAGTGAGATTAGTGTTAGAGATCACTAAAAATGACCTAAAAATAGCTTCAGAGACGTTCTATAAATAGATGCAGTTTTGCTGGGTTAATGGGTTGATTACACAGCTCTGCTAGTCTGTTTAAAGCCAGACTGTGCTTATTTGTTATGGTGAATCAGTCACGTCTCTGTATGCATATGTGCGTCTGCATGCATCCGTGACGAAAGATAGACAGGTGCCAAGCTGCTTCAGGAAAGCCCCCATCTTGAGGAAGTCCCGCCCCTGCTTTGCATGTCTCATTTTAATATATTGAGTGGGCCATCTGTAACCCATTCATCTCATTCAAAAAGCCGTTAGAAGAGCTCATCCCTCCCTCTTTGCCCTCTCCGGCTCATTAGCATAAACTCAGAACGACATGCACAAACACACTCCAGGCCTCCACGAGTGTGTTTACAAATGCATTCACACTCACCCACACCAAACGGTGGGACATGCGAAACTGCTAATATTTAAACTTGTATTTTGAATGAAATTTAGATGAGTGTTTAGATCACATTTTTAAAATTAATATTCCTCATTATTTCAAAATGCAGTTTCAATGAGCCAGTCCCTATTCTGTTTAATTTATTATATAACATTTATAAACATTTAACACCCACAAACACATACACAATGCGTAACCGCTGTTTTTTTCCACTGATTTTTCATAAAGCTCCCTGATCCCTCAGCAGTGCGTGCTGGTGTTGACTAGCCATTAATCACAAGTCTTATCTGCCACACTGGACACTATTTTTATGGCATCCTCAAGTCAACATGACAGGTTATATCAGTGTTTCAGTCCCTGTTTGCAGCTGAAAGCTCACTTCTGCCTGTCTGCTCAAAGACTCGAGGGAGATATGGTGAAAAACAGTAGATGAAGTACTCCACATCCTCTCTTTGTAATTCCGTCTCTCTTTCAGTCTTCGCATCTCTGGCAGGTATAACTGCTATATCAGCCGGAGGTCAAGAGCAGAGAAATGCATCTGTACTGGCTGTCTTTCACAATGATTTCATATAACGCAAACTGTGTTCTTCTTTTATAATTCAGGAGACTTCTCAGTTGTATTGCTTTATCATTACTGAAAACAATATATAAACAGATTCACTAACAGAAATAAAATAAAAAAATAATTTATCTAGGAAAAACTGAAGCTTAACTAGAATAGTTTTCATTACTCCAAAAAAACAAACAAACAAACAACAAAATAAAATTAAATAAAAATAGAAAATTGTAAAATATAATGACACATGGCATATTATAAATGTGAATATGCTACTAGATTGAAATAACATTTTTTAAAAATTATTATTTAGTGTAGTTTTAAACAAAACCAGTTAACTTTTTTGGCACCTTTAAATGTTAATGCTAATGTTAATGCTAATGCTAATGCTAATAATAATAATAATACATCAAATAAAATCTAAATAAGCTGAAAGTCTGAACTCTGAAAAGCTGAAACTAAACTGTAAACTAAACTATATCTTAGAATTGAAGCAAACAAACAAACAAACAGAAATACAAATTCTAAACTAAATTGAAAAGACAAATTGGAAATAAAATAGAAATGAAAAACTACATTATAAACTAAAAACCATAATAAGCCAAGTTGTGTTTCAGTCAAAATCAAAGTCAATGTAAAGTCAACATTTATACAATTTCCTGGTATTATTATATGATTCATTGATATACACTACTAAAAATAAAGGTTCTTTATTGGCATCAGTGGTTTCACAAAGAACCTTTACCATTTTCATTCCACAAAAGGTTCTTTACAATGGAAAAAGGTTCTTTAGATTATTAAAATGTTAAGAAAAAATGGTTCTTTTAAGAACTGTTGGTTCTTTGAGGAACCAAAACTGGTTCTTCTATGGCATCACTGTGAAAACCCTCTTTTGGAACCCCCTTTATTTTTAAAAGTGTATGTTATTCAAAAGGGGAAAAAATGTATTGGTAATCTTTAATGAAAATCTAATGACCTGCTTCACCTCCAAAGTGCCTTTTCTCCTTAAAATGCTTTTTCTTATGTCACTTAGCTCTCTTACAATACAATCACTGGTGGGTAAAACCACCTCCCACCCTACACTTTTTCTCATTGAATAACACTTTTTCATTCGTAAATATGTCAGATTATGGAAGTAAAACATCTTGCAAATTGCACTGACTTAGAAAAAAATGCTGAAAATTTCTCATAAAAGCTTTTAGGAGAAAGATTCAAATGTGACAGTTGTTGACATGAGCTGGGTAGATTACTTACACATTGTAAGTCATTCCTGATTAAATTACATGACAAAAATTGTGATTAGTAAAGTATCCACTACATACTATTAAATAAAATATAATGTGTTCAACAGTAGTTGAAACAATGCAATGTTGAAACACTTCTTAAACCTGAAATGATTTTTGTAAATCCAGCAGTCAAATGCTAGTGACAAGTGACAGGTCTTTGTGTTAATGTCCACAAAACCGTTTTCCTAGTGTATATAGGCAGTAAGCTATTTTAGAAAGGAACATTTAAAAGATGGAAAAGAGGAATTAGGGAGAATCGATCAGTTATGAATAATTTATTGCTATTGTGTGAATAATACGTAATCATGTAATCAATAAAAAAGTAACAGTAATCCGATTACAAGTATTTTAAAATGTAATTTAATCTAATTACAAATACTTAATTTTTGTAATTTGATTACATAATCCAGATTACATGCAGCCAAGGTCTCATAGAATTCTGCAGAATTGTAACAACCCCCAAATCAAGACAAATTCTCCTGTCATTGTGTCATAATAAAATCATACAATAAAGAAATCTTTGTATATACAGTTGCAGTGCACCTGGCTGCTCCAAATATGAAGCTCTCCTCCATGCATAAAAAGGAAACCAAGGTGAAAGTGAGGGTCTGGACCTTTAAAGCAGCCTCATGATGAATGCGTTTGGCAGGCCGGTGGATGATAGAGTGGAGCGAGCGATACGATAGCGCCGGGCTCTTTGAAGCCTGGCAGAGCCTGAAGGCATGACTCCACAAGTCCTTCAGCCCCTCATGAGTTAATGTCCTAATCTGTTTTCAGCAGAGCCCTCGCAGGCATGCGCAACAGCCAAGGGCAAAAACTAATGAAATGCTCTTTTAGCCAGCCGTCATTAATTGGTCACAGTTAGAGAGGGAATGTCAACATGGAGGCTATTATCTGCTCTCAATCTCCACAGACTTCCACACAAATGTTTCAGGGCTTTCACAGCTCCTTCCATCTCTGTCAAAACACCCCCTTCACCAGGCTTTCACACAGAAGGTGTAAAGCCACTGTATTCAGTTCATATATTATATAGAAATCTCAAACTAATCTCCTGCGCCTAAATTAGATTTAGTTAATGACTATTTTTGCATGTATTAGGGTCATTACAGTTAATGTTAGGTTTTAATAGTTTTAGTTAACAATAATAGTTAACCCTATTTTTTCTTAACTGATATCAAGCTGAAATAAAGTATAAATATTAGATTAAAAAACAAAACAAAATGTTGTAATATAGGAATAAAAAAACTAATAAAAATGACAAAAGCATGTAAATTACTAAATAAATAAAATAAAAAATAGTGAAAACAAAAATAAATAATAAATAAATTAGAAATATTGTTTCAAAATTATAATAGTATAGAAATAATACTAAATCAACAGTGCTATCCATGTTTGTATGTACATTGTAAAAAGTGAAAATTATCTTTCGTATAACTCATATAAATACATTTTGTTGGTTTAGCCAACTGTGGCCATATTGGTCACATTAAATCATGTTTTTCCACAAAATAAACCTCTGTAGATTGTATTATATGCAGCACATTTACGAGAGTAAATATGTATGCATGTATGCAAGTTATTTATTTATTTATTTTTTGTGCAGTATACTGAATGTATGTTTGCGTAAACATGCAAACCCAGAAAGGTGGGCTCCTTTTCATTGTTTCTTCTAAAGATTTATTTTATGAATTAAATGAAATGAAATTACAATTTGATTAAGTTACAGTCTGAATCAATTGATTATTGAATCAACTGAATCACATCAAAATTGTGTGAATTCAATTAAAGTGAACTGAATCAAGTGAGATCAAACCTTTAACTTTCCACAGTGTCATAAACTCAAAGAATATAATGCAAATATTGAGATTGAATATTCAGAATAGTTTCTTTTAAAAACTTATTTCTACATTTAGAAATGTTAGTGCTGAATAAAAGTATTAAAATACACAAATGCTGCAAGAAAGGAAATAATTTAAAAACTCTTACTATTCTGTGAGGGTTGTTGATGACCAAAAGAGCACAATGAAGTGTGGTCTTTGTATTTGAGGAGACTGTATGGTCTTGTGCATGGCATTGTGGGTGCCATGACCGCTGACCCTAGGCTGAGGTGTGAGGAACAGTGGGCTAGTGCTAACGGAGCTGTAGGGAAGAACAGCTGATCCCAGAGTTGGAGAACACAGGCCCTCTCTTCAGTGCTTTGTTAAGACACTCTGACTTCTTTAGGCTGGGACTGACACGAATGCTCAGGACAAAACATCACAAATATGGTGGTGCCAATCGACAACAGCCTTAGGCTCCTCCAGAGTCCAGCTCAACACTGCTGTTCAATACATCACACAGCAGGAGAGAGCCAGAGGACTGAAACCAGCCCTCCAGCCTCCGAGAGGCCTGCGGGGACACACATAAATATTCTATTCCCAGGACCGCAGCATCTAGAATCAGGCTTGGCTTGCCTGTCATTGGGGCCGAGAGCAAAGCTTACAGATGCTAATGAATGATGAATTACCCAAAACTGCATTTGTATTAATGATTTTCTCATAACATAGATGTCAAATCTTATACCCTGCCATCACATATACCCTACCATTCAAATGTTTGGGGGTCAGTGAGATTTTTTCAATACTTTTATTTAGCAAGGATGCATTAATTCGATCAAAATTAACAGGAAAACATTTATAATGTTACAAAAGATTTATATTTCAAATACAGAATATGTATTTTGTATTTTAAAAAAAGTGGAAAGAAAAAACATTAGGCAGCACAGTTTTCAACATTGATAATAATATGAAATATTTCTTGAGCACCAAATCAGCATATTAAAATGATTTCTGAAGGATCATGTGACACTGAAGACTGGAGTAATGATGCTGAAAATTCACCTTCATCATCACAGGAATAAATTACATTTTAAAATATATTAAAATAGAAAAGTTATTTTCAAATTGTAATATTTCACAAAAATACTGTTTTTATTGCATTTACGATCAAATAAGTGTTCTTTAATAATTTGTTAATAATGTTAGATATTAAAAATATTGGCTAACAAATATATATATATAAAAAATATATTATTACATGGTTTGATATTTCAAAAGAGCTTGAAGTCAAAACAATGAAACCCCGCAGCAAATTAAGCCAATGTCACAATTCGCTTGCCTTTAGTCATAAACTGATACCTTTTTATTTAATAATATCAAAATTAAAGTTCTGCTTATCCTACAGTTTCATTTCTAAAGCTTAAGTGATTTCCTATTAAATATTCTACAAATTCCCTACAAATGAGTGGTAGAAGTCCATCATGGGAACTCTAATAGAAAAGTATAATTACTTCTCAGAGTGAATTATCTTTTACAGGGCACTAGTTATCAAAAGTTATCTAGCCATGGCTGGCAATTATTAAAGCCTTAATCAAATATGTATGGTCATTTGTTAATTGAATTATTGCAGACCATCAGAGCACGTTTGGGAGGTGAAAAATGAGCTGTGAGATGGAAACTTAGATCTATGCTAGATATGAGCTCCATTAATGATCCTGAGACCTGTGTGGCACTGAGCAGTTATAAACCTGTAGTAGAGAAAAGCTACAGGAAATAAAAGGCGATGGGGTCGACGGACGCGAATATTGAGAGAGAACTTCATTTACATTCATGCATTTGGCAGACACATCTATCCACAGTGCATTAAGTGTATACATTTTATCGGTTCATATACGTTCCCTGGAAATCGAACCCATGACCTTGGAGTTGCCAGCACCCTGCTTTACTGTTTGAGCTAGGCTCACTGGAAATACGTGCCTCTTCATACATTTCTGCAAAACTGAAAATACGTAGGCTACCTATACATACAAATCGCTGCAGTTTCCAGTTGAAATGAACACTAGAGGCAGTAAAACTCCGACAACTTTTATTCCTTTTCACACAAAGTATGATTTATAGGTATATTTTTGATTAATAAAGGCTAATGTTATGACTTCAAAACAATTTTAACATCCTGCACGATTTGAAAACTGATACATTTGAACGTTGTCGTCACATATACAGCTTCATATGCATGAGTTTTCTAACCCAGTAGATTTACTCAGTAGCTCATGCAATACGGCTGTTGCACTTAGGTGATGAAGAGTTCCGGTACGAATTCCCGTGAAGCTACGGTTCGACTAAACAGCTCAAATCCGCATAAGGAAGTTAAAATAGCATGGCTGCATCAGCGAATACGTTTTTATATTACTTTTGCATTTGTTAACACTATTGGGTAGGTTTAGGTTTGGGTTTGGTGTAGGGGATATTTCCAACATGATAGAGCATTATGACACTCACCGGATATTTGAATTCTGAATGGCCGCAAAACGTACCTCAATCAGCATAATAAAAACGCTGCAATACGTACCTGTACCAGCGTAATAAAAACGTGCCACGGTCACGTATTAAACGTGTGTTTTAGTGCCACTCTCTGGACATTTCACTTTGAAACCGCTGCAAAATGTGCAGTAAGGTACATAATTACGGGGTTGCAGAAATGTATGTAGAGGCACGTATTTCCAATGAGCCTGGGTTGCAACATTTATGTGTGTCTTTTAAAACATTTTCTTTATCAAATGTATTTTTCCACAGCATGCCATTCTTTTTCTGGTTTCCACAACTTTTAGACGGTAGACACGACTGTAACTCTCTGACTAACTGAAGCCCACTGAGGGGCCAAAACAGAGATCATCTAACAGTGATTCAGCTGAGTAGCAAACACACTCCTGCTCCATACATCACTCCCTCATTCCCAACTCTCTCTCTCACACACGCTCAGAGCAGAGGAAATGGAAGCAGGCAGTGAAACAGCAGTAAGAGATTCAGAGGGGAAATGAGAGGCAACAGCTTGGAACAGCACTTTCTGTCATTACCAGAATACAAATGTCTTTGTGTGTTTTTAAATGCATTCTTTGGAGCAGACCTTTACATTTTGATGCATGATATAATCTAATTCAGTTCAAACTTGGATATTACTAAACTGAAATTAAATCATCCTTTCACTGATTATGAACATACATATTTATTTATAAGATGAAATCACACCATATTTTAAGGAATGACATCATCAACTCCATTTGAACCATTTTTAAAGCATTTCCACATTTTTTACCAGTATTTTTTTTTATGTTCACTTATATTGACATTTTCAAGCTCAAAATTTAAACTGTATTTGAACAGATTTTTTAGGCACAATAATACTGACTTCAAAATATACTGTATGTGGCATAATGATATTTGCTAGCTAAGGCCATTATCATCAGTTTTTTGTACTGACCTTGTCACTTTCAACCCCATAATATTTAGATTGTAACTGGGTCAATGGAAATAAGTCAAGTGTAATGTATTGCATGGCACACTATAACCACTGAATCCAGTTAGATTTATTAAATTATTTACATTCACACATCAGACACTTGAATCCAAAACAACTTTGCATACAAATGTCAACATTTCATAATTTATCCATTCCCTAAATCAAATTGGTGGATTGTTAAATGACTTTATCAGCATTAAACTGTATATTAAATTATATTACTTCCAAACATATTGTAACTGAAAGAAGAATAGGATTGTAATACTTTAGGCAGTAACAATTAGATAAAATATTTCATAAAGAATCACATATTTAAGATAAAAATACTGATACATTTACCTTGGGCCTCAAATATGAAACTTTGCATAGATTTCATCCTAAAAGACAGAAATCTAGAATTTGTGCAATATTCATTTTGGCAGTCCTAGTCAGTGGAAGATTGTGCATGGGTACATGTGTCCCTAAATAACAATATATGAAGCTTACAATACCTAGTTTGACTATGCATTACCTCATCTGCATATCATTTCCATATGCAGATTAGCATCCATGTGATAAACTAACACCATAGCCTACAGAACACTAGGAAAATATGAACTGTAAATGCCGTTTTTGCCTTCACATTACACAGCCATATAATTTCTTGTCCTATTTTTAAACACATCCAAATATCTATAGAACAAAATACATTTTTCAATATTGTAACACAGAAAGAGTTTTCAAAGAAGAATTATAAATCCTGGTGGGAAAAAATGTGCATTTTGCATATGTCATTTTCTAGTCTCTAGTTCTAATGGTGTAGATACTGCTTTATATACACATTTAATCATTGATTTCAAGAATGAACATTTATACACCAGTACATAACTTAAATAGTGGTGCACATAAAAATATATGAAGACAGATGCTAAATTTGGGACCATATATGCTAAAAAATTCTAACACTATTTTTTTTTCACCAGCTTTTTCACTATTGTTATATAAGTTGAGCCCAGAATCTAAAGTATGTAAATGCTTGCACTGTACACATGCCAATGTTTGTGATGCCTTTTGTTTTATGAGTTTCTTATTTAAGTATCAAACAAATATTGTCAGTGCAGGTGTATATTCAGTCCTTCTCTCTATAGGTACACAGCTTGTCCAAATCTGTTCTGGAGATGCAGATGTAACATTTGTCATGTCAATAAAACTATTTGGACTGAATTGATTAGCTGTAGGGCTGAGGGCCTCTCTGAGGGCTTTCTGACAAGAGAGAGCGAAAATATGCGTTTCCGTGTGTGTGTGTGTGTGTGTGTGTGTGTGTGCGTGTGAGGGGGAGAAACAGTGAGAGCTGATTCACCAAACACAGATTGTATCAGTCGTGTCGCTGCTGACGGGGCTGTGCTGACTGTGTCTGGGCCAGTGCTGTTCAGGGCTGATACTGCACCCTGGAGATCACCCAGATAACAGCACTGACATCCTCTCTCATTCACACAGTGGAGGAGGAGGACAACCTCTCCCCTGGGACATAGGACCGCTGCATCGAGGAGCAGGAGGGGGGCCTGAGAAAGGGCAACTGAGGGAAGAATGGAAAAATTAAAATAATCTACATTAGGTCTGAAGTTAACAATTAGTAACATTTAATTTGTGGAAGAATCATTACTCATTCTTTTTGAGAGTTTTGCAAAGCACTTTAGGACTTTGGAGAAAAAATTGTTTGGCAAAAAATTGGTAACACTTTATTTTAAGGACCAATTCTTTCTATTAACTAGCATGCATATTATTAGCACTTTGGCTGTAGTACTTATAAAGCACATGTAAATGCCTTATTCTGCACGATCATATTTTAGATCCTGTAATCCTACCCCATACCTAAACTTAAAGGGCTAGTTCACTCAAAAATGAAAATTCTGTCATTAATTAATTTATCACCGTCATATCGTTCCAAACCTGTAAAACCTTCATTCATCTTCGGAACACAAATTAAGATATTTTTGATTAAATCCGAGAGCTTTCTGACGCTGCATAGACAGCAATGCAATACCATGTTCAAGGTCCAGACAGGTTGTAAGCATATCGTTAAAATAATCAACGTGACATCAGTGGTTCACCCTTCAGTTTATGAAGCTGCGAGAATTCTTTTTGTGCGCAAAGAAAACAAAAATAACGACTATCCAACAATTTCTTCTCTTCCATGTCAGAATTTGACGTGCGTTCATGACGGTACCACAACGCATGCATGTGCATTCCTCTGCTTGCAAACTAGGAGTTTATATTAGTTGTAGCTAATAATTAGTTAATAGTAAGTACTGGATCAATATGTAAGGTATTGTAAAAGGTCAAAATGTACATTATGAAACAGCTAAACTCCACTCTGGGTACTGCATCCCATAATGATGCATTGTGCTTGATTTGACGTATCATTTCCTAATTAATCTTCTTGACTCATTATTGGATAGGAAGTCTAAATTATTATTATTTTTTTTTTTTACATTTTTACATAAAACTGAATCAAAAATATAAAATAACCATGATTTGTAAGATAATCAGGGGCACCATAACAGGGGGGAAGGTTAGGACGCTTATGTGATCGCGAGGGGGGCCCGAGTCAATGATGTTCAGGGGGCCCAGAAACCATAGCGACGCCCCTGAAGACAATAACTGGATTTCATGTGCAATTAAAAAAATAGAAAACAACATTAAGCATATACTAAGCAGCACGCTAGAATTCCATACATTTACATCAAATACAATAAATACAACTAAAACAGCCCTAATTTTTAGAAACATAATCAAGTGTTTTGTTTGTTTGTTTGTTTTTTGTCCACATGAGGAAAACAGATTATAAATTATGAATTAAGTTTTTGGAAAATCTAAAAAATGCAGAAAGTTTATTTATTTATTTATTTTTGTGAGGGGTTGGTTAGGGGTAGGGTTAGGACAAGGGGATAGAAAATACAGTTTATATCATATAAAACCATCATGTCTATGAAATGTCCCCATAAAACATGGAAACCTGTGTGGTACAAAGCAATAGAGCAAGTGAACCAATTAATTTAAATGAACCAGACTTCCCAGTGCTATGAATAAATATCTTGTACAACCTGAAAGCCATTAAATATTTTGTGTACATGTAATGATCTTCACTTTTGTGTCCATTTAATGCATTTCATCAAGCAAATGACCTCAGTTATGAAGATATGGATATATACTCAAACAAAGAGCTGCAAAAGTCAATCATGACCCTTAAAACACTTGCATTGGAAGGCGCAAATAGACAGCTAAATAAATCTTGCCATAGGTATAAGTTAGGAAAGAGCAGATAGTGGTTTCCCATAGAGAATGATATTGTTTGATCCATAACCTCATATAAAATCACATGCAAGTAACAGCACAAGCCTGTTCTTGGTTGTCTCATTCATCTGAGTATTTATAAAGACAGGCCAATTCCTCTAAATCTGTTACTGCCCACAAAATGAGTGTCTGCCTTTGAATTTAGAGTGTTCATTAATAGGATATTATGTGCTGCAGGAGTCCATAGTAATGGAATATTACACACATGGTCTGAGGGATTCTCACTGTCTCTGGGCTTGATGAAATATCAATATACTGACATCACACATTCTATAGGAATTATAAAGTGACAATGAAAATGGCAAGTATGCAGTGAAAATTTACATAAAGGCCAGTCACATTTACAAAGCTCGAAACATCTACTTTTGCTTAACAATATCTTTATTAGTGGAGCGTCATTTAAGTATCAATATTACTGCTGCTCAGGAAAAAAAAAAAAAAAAGAAATAAACTAAAAACTTGTTAAACTTTATCAGTAACTTGTGCAGTGGCACTTTATTTTACAGTCCTGCTCTGAATGTATAGATCTGTTATATTTCCATAATACAGACAGTATTTGATTTCTCTTACTGAATGGTAACTGAATTCACAGCATATCTGCAGGAGACAGACAGGCTTTCTGCCAGCCAAAAGACAGGTGATACTCCACAGACAGGTGGAGAACAAATGGAGAACAAGGATTAGAGAGCCTCTTGAAAAAGAGGGGAGACACGGAGGGAGGGTGGATTTTGTGAAGGGCTCTCTGAATCTCAAAGGACATGTGTATCTCAGTCTATCTAGGGCTAATTCATGTCAGAGCGTGTATCTCATATCTTGGGAGAGGCTAGAGAGAGCCTGATAAAAATGGAAGTGGAAATGGAGTTGGATGCAAGGGAGAAGAGGTCCCTCATGCATTTCCTCATGACCTTATGCTCTAATCCTAGAACACGCTTTGCCCTTTTCCATCTTCCTCCACTTTTTTTTTAATTCTAGAGGAACACGTTGGAATCAAGGACACCTTAGATATTTTTGTTGTCGTTTTTCTGTAGTTTAAGTAAAAATGTGTGTTTCTAGGGGACCAGTGTGATTAATATAATATAACATAATAAATATAATATAATATAATATAATATAATATAATATAATATAATATAATATAATATAGGGATTCCCAATATTTTTTTAATCATCTGAACCCCTTAAACTATTTATTTGAAGGACCCCCTAAGATTTAAACTAATATTTGAACAATTTAACAAAACATTTTCCGTTCTCTGATGTTGGTTAATGGTCAAACACATGCAGTCAAACAAATGAAAGATTTATTTATTTATTTATTTATGTTTGTATGTTTTATTTTAAAATCATTTTAATTTTACATTTATGATTAAATTATTATCACTTCATCAAATAAACAAACCCCCTCCAGTTCCCTACTGTAATAACAATAATATTTAAAACATATGTTTCAATAGAAATAACATTGAAGAATATTTTAAAGTATATTTTAGTTAAAAGTATAAATTATTTATTATAACTGTAAAGTATATTTTAGCTAACCATATCAGTACATTTGGCAGTACACTTTAACCATATTTCAAAGACAATAGAATTATGAAATGATATATAGTTATGTACTTAAGTCCTAACTTTAAAAGTACTCTAAAAGTACTCTAAAGTTCAGCAAATTGGATTTAACATTAATATTAACTTGAACTACAACACATTTTTATTTAATTGCAATTAAGTAGTTTTACATTACATTCAGTTCACGCTTAATATATAAAACAGATTAAAATTAAAATGAAAATTAATTTGCTCTCTAAACTTCATGGCAATCTAAAAAAACAACCTCACTACAATCAAATAACAATGAGAATGTTTGTAAGTGTATTTATAATTTAACCTTAAAATTAATATTATATAGAAATGCAATAAAGCTACATTTGAATTTGCTCTCTATTCTTTTTTTAGGCTGGGCAGTACGTGTGGGCTGGATCAAGGGGAGTTCTGGGTAATGGCACAGTAAGTGTCACAGTCATCTGAGACCTCTCACTAAATGACTTGTGAGGGCAATAATTGGAGAGGAGGGAGAGAGGTGCATAATGAGCAGCGGTATCAAACAGAGAGCAGAATAGAGGTCAATGTAAAGGCAGACACACAGGATGCCCACCGGCAGATTGCATTCACAGAAAGCAGACAGGAAGTCTTGCTGAGGAAATTAAGTAATTTTAGAACATAAACACTTGATTTGACTTAAAGGAACAGTTCAACCAAAAATGTTAATTATGCCATCATTTACCATTGTGATCTTCTGTGAAACTCAAGAGGACATTTTAAGTAGAATTATAATGCTGCTCTTCAAAACACAATACAGCATATAAACTACTTTTATAGTGCTTTATGAAAGTGATTCACAACTGGTTTTGCTTCAGAACCCACATTTTACACTGTCAAGGTGCAATCCAATATAAGAGTATTTTGAATAATCAAATTATTTATTGTACAAAAATAAATCAAACATTTAAATCTGTATTAATAAAAATATTAATACAATATTATATACAGAAAAAAGTTATTGTCTGTAACTTCACTAATAAAATCAATTTTGGTAATTCATTGCACAAAACACACTGTGGTGGCACAAACCATATATATTCCACTTGTTTCATATTTTCTTTTACTCATGTTGCATGGTTTTGTTCATGGTTTTTGAGAATGTGTGCTGTCACACCACACAACCCACCCATGTCAACATTTTCCTAAAATAAATTAGTTTATGAAGTGACACAAAATTTGAGCAAAATACCATGATTGTACAGTATGTGCAGTATATCAAACAATCTCAGGTACAGAAAGCGTTTTCTGCCTTATAACCACACACACACACACACACACACATATCACATATTTTATTTGCATTTAGCATTGTATGTTCCCTGTTTTTCAATGGATTCTGACCCACTACTTTATGGTGTACTTTTGTTGTATGCAAAAGAACAACTTGAACATTCTTCAAAATATCTCTTTTTATGTCCTACAGAAAAAAGTGTGAAACACAAGGTTAAGTAAATTCTCTGATCTCTGACAGTGCACAATAAACATGATCTGTAAAGAAATATCCTCATAAGCTTCGCATCTCACACCACACTCATCTGATTCATATGAAAAGCTTCATACATTACAAGAGGGAGGAATTAAACAATGGCCCTGCAATAAAAAGAAGTGAAGAGAGGGAAGTGAGTGTAAGTAGCAAGCTGAGAGGGGTGTAGGTGAAAAGAGACAAGGCAGATGGCAGAAAGCTGAATCAAATACCGCTGTAAGATCTGAGCCTGTATTCATATGAGCCGCCTACCTTTGATTTTCAAGAGGATTACACCTTGTGCTCAAACACAGAGTGGAGACAGAAGGAGAACGAGGAGGTGCAGAATGCATTGAATGACTGCTTAAGGAGGTCTTCATTCATACTTAATTCCTTATGTCTCATTAACACTAATCCTTATTACTCTGTAAAGCAGTAAAGCAGGTCTGAATGGGCCTGCGGTAGATAGGCGGACATGTGCCCCTATTGTGATGGGGCGTAGGGGGTTAATCCAGATCTTAGGCTGGGGTTGAAGAGGAGAAGCCAGGTTACACCCATCCCCCTATTTCCCTCACTGAGTTTGGGAGGAAAATGACACTGTGATGGTGGTTGGCATAGTAACAGGCAAGTGTGGCTCCGAACAGCAGCGACATGCAAATATTGCCATGAGGTGATATTAAGGTGGTTGTAAATGCTACAGTGCATTTATTAAAGGTAATTTCTTTGACACTGCAATTACCAAATGGTATTGCAAAAATAATGTTTATGTTCATCATAAGGTTTTCCAAACTCTCCTCTGTCCGCCATCAGTCAGCCAAACAGGAAATTTTTAAACTGGACTTGCAAGTGTGTGATGCATATATATATTTTCAAGAGGATTACATATATATATATATATATGTGTGTGTGTGTGTGAGTGTGTGTGTGTGTGTGTATCAATTCAATTCAATTCAATTCAATTCAATTCAGTCAGTGCAATAGAACATCACTGGAACTTTTAAAACACAACTTTGCCACACAAGAAGTATTTAGGCCTGAAGTTAAGAACTGAGTAAAATTTCCATCCTTTGGTTCAAACATTTGTTTACCATAAACAACTGAACCTTTATGTGATAACGTGCATATTTGTCAGTCAACATGAAACTGGAAAGAAACGGTAAGATTTCGGTACTTAAAAATCATGGTACATTTTAATAACTATTTGCATCCATTTTATTTAATTTAAATCATTTTCAAAACGTCTTTAATCAAATAGCTTAGAATCAGCATAAATCTGTTTATCTTGAAAAATACATTTAAGAGTTTATGTTAAAACAGTCTCTGTAAACTTAGTATCATGGCAGAAAATTACCAATACCTTTTCTGTTTTTACTACAGATTTTTTTTCCTTACAGAGTAGGACAAAAGAAATACAAGACAACAAAAGCTAGAGATCTATGAATTAGAAATATCCCACATTTGATTTTGAATAGAACACAGCATAAAATCACTGAAAGAAAGAGAGCCACATGGCCTTTACCCACTTTTATATGCCATCTGGGACCTGAAGTTCACCCCTACGGGTTCCTCCAGAGTTCTGACAACCTCGTTAACGCAGGTCAGAAATTAGCACCTGCTGTTCTCTCGTTAGCGTTTGTGAGTGTGGCGTTAATAGAACCCTAACCTGTTGAGAGATTCTGGCTGTGAGATAAAGCCAAGATGGATAAAGTGAGAACATTGTATTGGAGAAAGGAGTGGTTTGTAGAGTGCCAAAAATAATTGGTTAGGACTTTTTCACTGTTTCCCTCTGACAGCACATTAGGCATGCTAACTAACTACGCAAATTAAGTAAAGCTGGACTCTTATATAAATTTAGCAGTGACTTTGAGTAATATGTCAGAGCAAGGTTTTTCAAACCATTTCTGGAAACTCCAACATTGCACATTTTGGATTGACTTGACAAAGTTGAATAAACTCCTCAGCTGATTAATAGATTTACTTTATGATCTGAGCTGCAGGGTGTCTAAGGGAGAAAATGTGCAGTTTTGGGAAGGCTTGAGGCATGATTTGAAAAACTCTGCATCAGGGTGCGGCCCAAATATATGACCAACACAACAGAGCTGTTTTTTTTTTTGTTTAAGATCAAAGTACTCATTTTATTTTCATTCAAACCACAGCTGCCATTTGCCATAAATTACAGCATATTACTTGCATATATCTCATATTGTAACGTAGGAGTCGTGATGACGGAGGTGTGGATCCAAATGCAGGCTTTATTAAGTGAGACAGGCAGGGTCAAAACACCAGCAAACAGTAGTACACAAGGTAATCCAAAAGGGTAATCCAGTAACAGGCGAAGGGCAGGCAGCAAATAATAAACCAGAAAACAGTCCAAGATCTAAGAAAACAAAGGCATGAGGCAGAATACCAGGAAACATACAGGCTAACAATCAACCGTGATGTAACAGTGTTTGTGTGCAGCTCTTATAGTGTGAGACTGATGAGGTAATGAGAGACAGGTGACTGTAATTGATGTTGAGTGCAGATGAGTCCGTGCAACGGACCATGGGAAATGGAGTCCTGGGTGAATGGTAAAAGTCAGGAGTGGAGTGCCCACTGGTGGAGCTCATGGGCACTCCAGCTGGTGATTGTGACACATATCATAAAATGGTGTGATTTAGGGAGTGAATCTTATGAAACCTGCCAAAAACACGTTATTAATGGGTCAAGTTAATATTTTGCCCCATACTTAAGAGAAAATATAAGAAAACATTTTCTGAATAAAGAAAATGTTATCTACCATTACTGTAGGAGGACTTTAAAAAAAAAAATTAACACTACTCTAAATGTAATTTTACATAAACAAACTATAAAAATGCTAACATTAAAAACCTGTGAAAACTGATTACTTTACAATATGCAGTGAAAAACTGTAAATGGTTTAACTTTGCATTATATGTAACTAAAATACTGTCAAATTTATGTTTTTCGCAAGTAAATTATGACTTCTAAATTTTTTAAAAGAAATATACTGTATAGAGACTGGCCATAATAAATTTAATCGATTTCTTTTTTAAATAATTAAGTGGAGTACAGCATATTCTACAACTATACATATTTTATATAAATAATGGATATATTAATATTTTTCATGTTACAATATGACAATGTATTTTGCAGTACAGTAACAAGTTAAAATGTAAAATGTACTTAATTGTTCTAAATTGTTTCTAATAATATATTAAAGTATAAGATTATTAGCAACAACAAAATGACTTACTGTGATTTACACAACCATTTTGCAAACATTAGTTAAGAAAAGTTTTTATTATAATAAAATGTTGGAACTTAAATGTTGAAAAACGTTATTTACTTTCTATATACACAAGGTTTTATCGCTTACATCAGCTCTTAAGAGTCACTGAATGATTGCTGGACATCAAGACTCCATCTTTCTGCACATTCCCTTCATTTAGACTGTCACTGCCTCAATAAAATCACCCCCTGCCGGAGTTTAAACACACACTGCAGCTCACACACTGCACCATATCAAAATGTAATTAAATTATAAAGAGATACGCATCAGAGCGGTCACGCTTATTTGTTTCTCCATTATTAGAGAGTGAGCGCTTCATGTGGTGAATATGAAGTAGGGTTTGTGTACAACTCTCTCTTTGCTGTGCGCCAGGGGCCGTCTACTCCAGCGAGACACGCTCATGCTGGGAAAACAATCTTCTGCTGGGAGCTCTGCTCTATAATAGTTTTACCCTCTCTCCAGAGCATATGCTACATTATCTGTTGTGCTAATTGAATTGTGGGAAATCTCAGTGAGGTCGTTAAACTGTATGAAACAACAGGAGTAGATATTATAATTGCTAACAAGGCTGGTTGATTGTAATTATAATTGTTTGGAGAAATGCATATGAAACCATGATAGCCACTGACCAAAAACCTTCAAAAAGTCATGGAGACTAAAAGAAGAGGTAAAGAAACTATCCTGAAAATCTGTGAGTAAATAAGTAAATTGGAATGGAAATAAATACAGTGTTTTAGAGTCGTTTGGTAATTTCATTTCCATCCAAATTGTCATACATGAGTTTACAGGGAGGAATTCATACACTGTAAAAAAAAAAAAAAAAAAAAAAGAAAAGGAAAGTTGAGCCAACTTAAAATTTTAAGGCAACCAGCTTCAGCAGATTTTTGAGTTCTCTCAACTTATTTTTGTAGGAGACTCTCAACTTTTTGTTGTATAAACTTAAAACAACAAGTTTAAAACTCAAAAATCTGCTGAAGCTGGTTGCCTTAAAATTTTAAGTTGGCTCAACTTTTTTTTTACAGTGTAGAAAAAATATTTTAAAAAACTTTTCTGACCATTTCGTGCCATATACTATCAGTGTTTAAATGGTAAGAATTTAGTGTATTTTGGATAAAATAGACACTTGTATAGGACAAACATTACAAATGTACTTCTTAGAAACATTTAAGTCACCACCTTAAAACAGCGATTGAGATCATAAGAAAAAAGAAAAGAAAATTCATGCAAACGGAAACTGTTACAGTGGTTTGTTATAATGCCAGCAACAGGTGTATAAACACACACACACACACACACACACACACACAAAAACGAACATTTTATGCTTAGCTATATTGCTATCAGTAAATGTCAGGTGACAGGTGAACATGACAATGGTTATTTACTATTTGATATATAAACATGCATTATATGCACATTATATGAATTATAAGCATTTTATGAAAAATGATCAATTCTCCATTATTTGTAGATTATGTGACTTCTTTGTACAGACTGTCAGATGTTCTTCCTTCCTTTGAAGCACAAGATGCTCTTTCGATCATTGTCAAGTCTCATTTTGTATTAAATTAGAAAAAAAAAATCTTATCACTAGTGAATTTTTACTATTTCTCACACTGACTGTGTTTCTAAATGAAACTGAGATTGAACAATTTTGCTGTTTTGTTCAATAAAGTGGACTGACCCTTACCAGAATTATTCTGGCCGTTTTTCCAGTATTTTCCCAGGTCATATTTATAGCAGACAGGGCAAATATCGCCCTACTTTAATCCTTTTGACGAGAACGACTGTTTTGTTGCTGTCTCCTTTGTTCGCACACTGAATCTGTGTGGCTTTTGTTGCCTAGAGAAATTGGTGTATTACATATTATGTGTTTTGCCTTTTCAAATTGGGGACACATTATGGTATATGGGACTCACAGCGAGCACCACTGAGGTGAGGGCAATTCAAAAAACGTTCACTGTTCAACAGCTTTAATGACCACCAATGGGTGATGTCTGTACTGTTCAGAACATGTCTGAATCAATATGAGGTATAATTGGCTCTGATGGGACTTTATGACATGTTAGTGGTGGGACATGACAGTGTAAACACTCATTTGTCTAAAGGAGGCTTTCTGAACACAGTCACATGGTGCTGAAGGTACAGATGAAGAGGACGTGTGGAAAAATACAGCAATCTACCATAATCACCTCTCCATTTGCTAAAGGAGAGCAGCTCTTTAGTCCTCTCTGTATTTCAGCAGTTGCCAGTTTGAGGCTGTTTGCTTACTTGTTAATGTGCTTATTTGCTGTTTATTTGGTGGTGCTTACAAAATGATTGTGTTTTATTTTTTTCTTATCATATTGGAAATTGAGTCCATTTTGAGACATTTGCATACAACACTATCTTTTCTTTTCATTTATAACACTTGGGGGAAAATGGCATAGCTTGTATTTGCATCTAATTTTGTTTAAATAATTATATTTTCAAAATGTCTTTATCGAAATTCTTTAGAAACAACATGAATAAGTTAAAGTATTAACATGGTTCAAATATGATTCAGTTAGTTAAAATGTATAGACTGGTTTACCTATGATACATTGTATTTGTTGATGTTACATATAAAAGCCTGGTAGTTAAGTTAATACCAATAACTACAAAAAAATTCCATAAATCTTGTTCTTGTTATGTATGACTGCTAAATAAGCATCACATTAAGTTTATCAGATTTTGATAAAACTCCAAATCCAAATGCATAACATTTTATATGCAGTTACAAAATATAAATCTTAAATATTTATAGGCATTTTTGTGTGAAATACAACTTTTGCATTTTGCAACTCTGCATCTGCTCTTTTAGCCAAAATACACATACAGAACACAAATTTATCAAATTAAAATATCAAGTAAATACATTATATACTGCCAGATTTCATGGTTCAAGCCAAAAAGTGAGAATGATAGTTTGAACATCTCTGATGTTAGTGACATAAGCAAAACAGGACAAAAATACAAAAGCCAACCTCTACAAATTTCTTTCTTTTTCTAAAATAATACAAAATACAGTTTCATGAATGGTAAGAAATAGGATTTCACCTGCCATGTGCCATGTCATCACGTTACTGTAGATAACATGGCAGAGCAGATTTTAGCATCTGAAAATATTAGACAAAAATGTAGCTTCTAAAAACTGGTTAAAAATTAAGATATCAATACCCAAGCTTTCCTGTCACCCAAAATATTTGTTTTGACTTGATGTATATCTGACATGTAAACCTGTGGTGAATGTGTATGTGAAGCGGATGCATAGTATATCAACATCACTCTCGTCAGCTGCTGAAATCAGTTCAGGCTAATTAACACAAAGGGCTCTCCAGTATAGACACTGTCTCATTGACATGATGATGCCACTCAACCTGATACAAAGTTACCACAATTATAGCAATTACATGTGGATGATTGCACTCAAACTGAGCAGAGCTCCGAGAGACTCTCAGCTCGATTATCACTCGATTCCTACGAGCTCTCTGATGGAGGGCATCAGGGACCCCCCTTTGAGACACTGCCCAACATCACTCAGAATTACAATATACAAACATATTGCACTTTATTACCCTAAAATTCAGTGGTAAAATGATCATTAAGAATTTCTGTCAAAGTCAGCATAAAAGATCTACTCTAAGATAGCACATGTATGTATTTCTCCAAGATAAATGCCTTTAAAAAGTCAGTATTACATACATGCTAAATCATAAACATCTTAAAGACATTTTATAAATGTCTGTTTAACATCTGACAAGCAACGTCAGAGACAGCTGAGCAAATACTATCAAAAATTCGTCTCACAGATGTAAACACACACATCAAATAGACGTCTCTGAGATGCACATGTGCTATCAGGGACTGTATATTCTGAAAATACTGTTTCAATTCAATACTGTTCCAAAACCTTGCTGTTTACTGACAAGCTGCCAATTAAAATGTACCTTCATAATTGACTGATTCAGAACATTTGTTCACCCAAATAGAGCTCTAATCGAAGGCTACAGTGATAGGCCAGTGCTTAGCATCACCCTCGACAAAAACCCAATACGATTTGTACACTGGCTTTCAGATTATAGGCTCTGTGACGAAAACAAGTTTACAATTCTTACATGTTTTGTTCATCATGATGACCTTCACCAATTAAGACAACTTTTATGAATTTTGAAGCTAAGAAAAAAGCTGAACATAGCCTATAAACAAGCTATAAACACCATGGTTGCATGACTTCAAGTCTAAAAACATTTTCCATGAAAGTTAGATTTACAATTGTTTGCTGGAGCATAAGCAAAAACAAAGAGGCTGTAATATAGCAGACTACAAATTTTCCTGTTCAGTTTGATGATGTTTAATGTCCCAAACACCCTAGTTCTGTTTAGCCACTTGTCAGCAACTCCCTTTTTCAAGACAAGTAAAAGCTTAAAAAATTTACAATGTATTTTATGTAATTGAATGAAGCCAAAAGCAATATTGAGCTACTACAGACCTTATTTGAGGCATTTAATCAAAATTAATTAAAGAAACTAATTTACTCCAATACAATGGAATTGGAAGTGCTAAAATGCTAACTCATTTCCAGGTTTTGGCCTACAAAAATGCAACATCCCTTCAGCACTCAATGGATTCCAATAGCATTTGGCATTAGCATGTTGCTAAGCTAACAATATGTAACACTAATACGCCTAAAATACTACACATATATTGAATAAAACAGTTAAATTAGGTTGAACTACTTCTTGATATTCAATATAATGTAAGAGTATCGTAAATAAATCATTCAATTTTGGCACAGAGCTAGCTTGCTATATATAGCTTCCTTACAAAAGATTTTAAGGTGAGTCCTAATTTATGTACTTGTGCACTATTATATGCTGTTTTGCAGTATGCAAGCAGTGTGAAAAAAAGAAAAAAAAGTGCATTTAAATACCCTGATGATGCACTTAACTAAAAAAAAAAAAAAAACGGTGGAAGCATGGAATGTTGGATACTTCATGCACTTAACTGTGGCGGCTCTAATTATGTATCGGAGGGGGAGGGGTTATCAAACTCTGATTATGAATGACAAAATAACCTTATGTATTTCATACACTACACAGCTGAGTAGAATACATTGTGTATGAGTAGTGCATCATTTGGGATGCAGCTTAAGACTGGATATATACAGAGAGAGAGAGAGCGAGAGAGAGAGAGAGAGAGAGAGAGAGAGAGAGAGAGAGAGACCTGAAAAGAAAACATACTGAAAGGCCCTTAGAGGTCTGGCTTTATGACAACAACAGTGTTTATTAGTTAAAAGGCTGGTTGAGGTTAATGGAGCTTTGAGACAATAGGTTGGGCTATAAAGGGAGAGGGGATTTATGGTTAATGGATCATGGCTGCCAAATGCTGGCAAGTCTTCTCTAGCTACAGACAGGAGCCATCTTCTCATGTTGGCAGCCCTTCAGCCACCCACCCAGAATCCTATCATTTATTCAACACCTAATCACCATAGAGAATATGCCTTACTAACACTGTTAAACACAAAACAATGGCAGCAATTACAATGTTGTAATTGTAATTTCACATGGGATGTATAGTAGATAGTAGACTGTGAGTTACTATTTAGCAGTTAACAACATGCATTTGACTAACAACAGCTTGTATGTATAATGAAATAAAATGTACATATTTACGGAAGAAAAACACATTTTTGAGGTTTCATTGAAATAAAAAAATGAAGGAGCCCTTAATATTCCTAGTTATCTCATGCAAGCACTCATAACTCTCTAGCCTCATGTGTGGCCTTTGCCGTGAATAATGACCATATTTTCTGATAAACTCACCAGATATTTGTCCAGATGACAGCTGTTTCACAGCTATGTGTGAAGAACATGCAGAGGTCAGTGAGATATTGCTGGTCACATGACTAACACATAACATATTTTTAATGCAGAACGTAGATTTTTTATTTAGACGTGGCTGAAAGACAAAAGTCTTATTTTGCTGCACATTATGCATATTTTGTCATTTATTTGCAAGATATACAAACTGGATCCTGCTTTTGAAAGCTCACCATCATTACTAGTCTATCCACAAACAAAGCTTATTTTTACTTTACTTTATCCTATATCTACCATACTGCTAACATTTTCCAGAACATTATGAAAACCGTTCTGAAATAAGATGTTACGAACGTTCACAAAAGATTTTGTAAATAACTTAATGGGAACATTAGGAAACATTCTTAAAACATTAACTTATTCTTTAGATTTTTGGGAAAACTACTTCATAACACAGAGGCATTGCAAGGAATAACAATCACAAAACTAAATGAACAGTATAAAAACAGAGTGCATTAGCAATGTTTCATTAAAAACATTTAAAGGGCAAGGGATTTTGTACTGGAATCAAGGAGAGAAAGACAGCAGGCCATTAGCCTGTCCACCGTAACCTGAAAAGACAAATTTGACGGCTAATGTAAAAACAACAGTTGCCCATAAATCAAGGCTGAGGGAGAAATTGGATGATGAGGATTAATCAATACAGGGGTCAGGCTTTACCACGGCACAGGATGACACTCCATTTGTTACAGTGAGCTGTGAGAGGAAGCATCACTCATAGTGGAGCCGCCTGGCATTGTACAGGAGCACCAGTGACCCAAAAGTATGAGTCAGAGTGGTTACATAATAGAACTCCAAATAGTCATTCATATATCCAAACAGCAACTAGCATCATAATTCTTCAATTATTATAGGGATGTTTTTTAAATACATGGGTAAAATCATGGGTAAATCTTGTAGTGATATGAAAAAAAGATGAATCTATAAGCATGTGTGATGTTAAAAGTGTTAAATCAATGCAGATTGATCTGGTTTTGTATTGCCTTCTGGCAAAAGATCATATTTCAATATGTAATTATGTGTATGTGTAAAATTAAACATTATTTATTTGTTAATTAGATGCATTAGGACACTCTTTGATGTTGTGTCTTGATTGCTATCTGCTTCTACAATAACAAAATAATAATGTTCAATAAATAGTGGCATGTATTAATATATCATTAGCCTAATTTTGAGCTGTTGAAACTTGGTGCATTGAATAACTGATGTACAGTTGCAGGTGTGCATATATATTTCAATCATGACAACAAATATTATTTTTAGTATGTTAATGCATTTTGTCTTCCCAATAGATAAAGAGAATTCTGATATAGACAGGTGGATCTGGTGGAGGTGGAGGCAGCAGCTTATAGCAAACACTGATTTTTTAAATGTTTATATTTTATGAGATTGAAATTGGTATGGAAATATAAGTCTCTTGAGCTCCTTTGCTAAGAAATTGTAGCTAAAGTTAGTTAGTGAATTATTGGAGTTATACTGCAAAATAAAATTCCCATATTTCTACAGTGTAACCACTGAAATGAGCTACGGTTACATGTCAAGTTTTTGAAAAAGCATTGCATGTCATTAACAGGCCAAGCAGTAAAAAAGCTACAACTTACAGAAATATATCAAGTGTCCAAATGAGCAGAAACACCACAGAAGATTAAAGTATATTGGCAACCTTCCACCCCACAGCTTGACCTCTCACACTGTTACTCATCTCACACAGTCTTGTCTCGCAGCAGTGGCTGTGGTGACACTGGTGGCCAATGTGGCCCATAATTGGGTGAAAGGAGAGGGCAGCAGCCCCTCTATTAGCTCTTGGCACCTCTGCACTGTATCACAGGATGCTAATGGCAGGGGGCAGAGTAATTGGACCTGTCTAGTGCTTTCTGTCTCTCTCCAGTCACCAGGTCATGTTTAAAGCGATTAACACAGTAAAAGAGAACACAGAGGTATATCTTGGTCATATTGAATGTAGAATGCAATAGTTGATTTCAAAAGCTAGATATATTTGACTGAAATGCTTGTATTGAAATATTTTAAAATTCAACCTCAAAACTGTGCCAGATGTTTTGTGAGGGAGGGGCACTGGTAGGGAACTCCTGGTCTCGTTTAAAACAGACTGTGTTTAATTACTACTATATAGGGATTTTCAAGTTGAAATTGTTTAGAATGCATAGAATGACTGTAATATATGTACTTTAGGTATGCAAGTGGCATATTTACAGTTTTGATACTTAGGTTCATTGGGCCTTTTCACACAGAAAGTGTTTTTGTGACATAGATTTGGCAACCCTGTTTATAAGGGCAATTACTAAATCATTGACTCACCTAATTTGTTCAAAAAATGTTGATTCATTTAGTATCAAAACACTTCAGTGTGTTACTCGAAAACGTAACAGTTCTACTTTGTTTAGAACTATTCTCGTTGGCCATAGTTCAAATTGACAATAGTGTGTATTAAATTTGTCACTCAATATTAACTTTTTGTTTGTAGAGATGATGTAGACTATAATAGGCCTATATAGAGTGTTGTGAAAATTGTTTCAGAAATGAAAACAAAATCTACTAAAATCTAATATTTTGAGCTGATCTTAGAACATATACTGTTTATATTTGTTACGGATCTCCTAGCAACTTGGCGCATATTTCAGCATGAGTTTGTTGTGTTAGGAATGACTGGTAGTGTAGCTTATGATCCACCTTACTCATTTATTCCAACCTTAACCAAACTCTGCTAAATGTAAAAATATTAATAGCAGAACTACAGAGAAAATGATCATCATACTTTGTCCTCATTTATGAAGCCCAAACAAACCTATATGTGCTTAATTGATCTATATAATCTCCAAGCCTTGTGCTCTTATATTGCCCATTATTTCCCTTCCCATGCATCAACATTTAGGAAGGTTAAAGCATATACTTCATTACGCATGCTATGAATCTGAGATCAGGTGTTTCTGTAATGATTTGGTATCTGTTCTGGTAAAGGGCTTGAGTGAAATCAATAACTGGCGACACCTGTCTCCTGCACAGCCGAGAAAGGATCTATCATAGTGGAAACGTGATTTATGCTGTTAGAAGACAGATCGGGAGGACAGGCCACAGAGACAGATGTGGGTGGATGGAGAGATAGCGTGGATGCAGATAACGATAGTTGCACATCCTTCCTTGCCAGCAAGTGTCAGGGAACAAGACCTCTGTGTTGTTTTCTTCTTCTACCAGCAAATGAAGGGTCTGTAATCATCAGTGCCTTTTTATCTTAAGCAATGTGTGAATATACATGCATTAGAGAAGCACTAGCTGTAATTTTCGGGCCCTGACTCATTCGCTAAACTGAACATCCAATCAGAGTTCTCCCTCTCGCTGATGATCCCGACGCCAATTCAACATATTGAATCGCGCAAACTGCTGCCGACATGAGCCTGATGAGAGCCGATGAGTGGAACACACCAAACAAACTAGCTCTACCATCGGCTTGGTGTGTCCCGGCCTTAAAATAACTTAAGACAGTGATAAGAAGACAAATCATTTTGACAGTTGAAGAAATGCAGCACATTATTATTGTATCAGTGGATAGTGAAGTGTGACATTCTCTTACTAATATTTCAGTTTATAATGCCTACTTCCCAAACATATATACACTGCTCAAAAAAATTAAAGGAACACTTTGAAAACACATCAGATCTCAATGGGGAAAAATATCATGCTCGATATCTATACTGATATGGAC
>JAFVLL020006647.1:146454-177828 GCA_021397915.2 Tor tambroides
TTCACAGGTTTGGTCTTAAATTTTACATAAGGTGGTATTAAAAAGGTCTTAAAAAGTCTTAAATTTAACTTGTTCATATCTGTAGACACCCTGATTATTTGATCAAAAATATTTTTCAAGTTTGAGGAGGACCGCATCTACAGGCACTTGGAACCTGCCTTGGCTTTCCAGCTGGAGCTCAACCGCATGCGTAACTTTGCACTGACGGCCATCCCCTGTGCCAACCATAAGATGCACCTGTACTTGGGAGCTGCCCGTGTGGAAGTGGGCACCGAGGTCACAGATTACCGCTTCTTTGTGCGGGCCATCATCCGCCACTCGGACTTGGTCACCAAGGTAGGAGCATCTCTGTGGTCTGTGTTTGCATCCATAAACTTGGTTAGATGTGTGACACTGTATGCTCCCCTGCCATGTAGGAAGCGTCATTTGAGTACCTGCACAATGAGGCAGAACGTTTGCTGCTGGAGGCCATGGATGAGCTGGAAGTGGCCTTCAACAACACCACAGTGCGCACCGACTGCAATCACATCTTCCTCAATTTCGTCCCAACCGTCATCATGGACCCTTCTAAGGTTTTAATGAGTTTCAATGGATTTTGGTTTTAGGAAGGTACATACTGTATCTGCATGCGTTTTGAGCTCCTGTGTTCTCGTTAGATTGAGGAATCTGTGCGCTCCATGGTCATGCGCTACGGCAGTCGTCTCTGGAAGCTCCGTGTGCTCCAAGCCGAGCTGAAGATCAACATCCGACTGACACCCACTGGCAAACAGATCCCCATCCGTCTCTTCCTGACCAATGAGAGTGGCTACTACCTGGACATCAGCCTGTACAAGGAGGTCACAGACTCCCGTACTGGACAGGTGGGGCACAAAGACCGACAGGTGGGGCTCACGTGTCTCTCATTAACACAAAAACACATTATATTCAGCTAAAACTGAACAACAGTACTATGCCTTTGTCATCCCTCATTGTTTGTTAATAATATGTGTTAATTTTCTGTCAATAGTAAACACACTATCAGTCAAAAGTTTGGACACAAATTTTTTACATTTTTTTTTTTTTTTATTATGACTCTACACATATTTGAAAAATAGTGAAGTCAAAGCTAGGAAATAATACAAATGGCAGTATGGGAATTACGCAGTGACCAAAAAAGTGTTTCTTATATTTTATCTTCTTCAAATTCGACACCTTTTCATGCAGTGTGTAGATGCAATTTGTATATATTATATATTTATATATCCTCATTTGTAAGACGCTTTGGATAAAAGTGTCTGCTAAATGTAAAATGTAAATGTATTTGTCTGCAAAGCTTTCAGTCATTTAATAGATCCTTTTTTTTTTCTTCTTTTTTTTCTTTTTTTTATTATAAAAATATTTAAAATACATTTCTGTTCAAAAGTTTGGGGTTGGTCAGATTTTTTTTTCTTTCAAAAGTTATTTAATCAAAAATATATTAAAACAGTAATATTGTGAAATATTATTACAAATTAAAATTAATTATTAAATTAATGGCCGTTTTAAAATTAATTTATGCTCAAGAAACATTTCTTGTCATCAATGTTGAAAACAGTTGTGCTGCAGTATTTTTAGAAAAACTGCAATCCATTGTTTTTCAGGTTTCCTTGATCTATAATAGAAAGTTCAAAAGGACAGCATTAACTTTTAGGGCCAGATTTACTAAACAGGGCAAATTAGCATTAGAGTGCAATTCCATAAAAACGCTGATGGGAGGGGGAAATTCTGCGAGTGATTTACTGACAGTGTGCACATTAAAGAACAGACACAGCCAGATCATTTCCATAATGACCAGCGCAATCTACCAAGAGCAGCGCAAATTACCGCCTGCTTTAAGACATGGTTTTTTTGGGCGTTAAATAATGGAGCAAATACCAGTAATTTGACGAGCGCAAACGTTAGTAAATTGCGTTGCATGATTCATTTTAATACTCTCCTCCCATGAATTTTGCATCTGAAAGGGAAACTCCCACAAATGCATATTCAATAAGGTCAGGCGCAAAAATAACTGTGTCCACGCCTTTTCAGCGCTAATTCTTCGCTGTGTGTCTTTAGTAAATCCTGACACTACTATTTTAATGCCAAAAGACAGTTTGCGCTGGCATAAACTATTAGTAAATCTGGACCTTGATCAATTAATTTCTTTTTTAAAAAGTCCTACTAGCCCCAATATTTCGAATGGTATTGCATATATTTATGCTATTGCTAATAATGATTAATACGCAGTATCATTTTGGTATTTATTTTATTTATATTTATCATAAGACAAATGAATTTAGTCATGCGTGTCCAAACATATAAATGGTACTGTACAATTTGTCATTGCACTAATATCATTCTTTCAGTCGTTGACATTGAGAATTTGTCATTGTGCTAGTCACCATTTAATTTCATTTGTCAGTGATATGATGACTTTTTAAAAATGCTTTTTCATGGACTTAAATAGAATTGATAGTTGTTTGCAAAATGATCTTTTGTCATTGTAACATCAACTGTCAGTGTTATTTGTTGTATCATTGGCCAACTGTTATCTGTTTGTCTAGACGTGGGGAAAATTTTAGATTTATTTATGGTTGTTTGTGCTTCTTCACCTATGCCTGACTGGCTGACTCTCTTTTGCCCTCTGTCTCTCTCTCATATCAGATCATGTTCCAGGCATACGGAGATAAGCAGGGTCCTCTTCATGGCATGCTGATCAACACACCCTACGTCACTAAAGACCTCCTGCAGTCCAAACGCTTCCAGGCCCAGAGCCTTGGTACCACCTATGTCTACGACTTTCCAGAGATGTTCCGTCAGGTATCATCCACAACCTGACACAGTAGTCTGTGCTGGCAATTTCAAGATTTAATTTAATTTCAGTATATATTATCATTAAAATGTTTGAGGTCAGTAAGCCTTTTTTAAAAGAAATTAATACTTTTATTCAGCAAGGATTCATTAAATTGATCAAAAGTGACAACTAAGACATTTTAATGTAAAGACATATATATTCTATGTTCTTGAACATTCTGTTCATCAAAGAATCCTAAAAATATATATATATATAAATTGTAATAATATTTCACAATATTATTGTATTTTTGATCAAATAAATGCAGCCTGGGTGAGCATAATAAAAAAACTTAAAGGGACCTATTATGCCCCTTTTTACAAGATGTAAAATAAGTCTCTGATGTCCCCAGAGCATATATGTGAAGTTTTAGCTCAATATACCCCACAGATAAATTTTTACAGCTTGTTAAAATTGCCATTTTTAGGGTGTGAGCCCTGTTTTGAGTATGTTGCTTTAAATGCGAGTGAGCTGTTGCTCCCGGAGAAGAGGGCGGAGCTTCAAGAGCTCGAGCTCTGCATTAGCAGTGCTAGCCTTTGCAAATAAACATTCCCCTATTAGTACAAGCCTGTTACCTTTACAGAAAACTACTCAGTTTCAAAGTCAGTCATCTGATTATACTGTGCATAATAAATTCACGTTTATGAATTACACAGACTGATTGCTTTCATACGCAACTTTTAACTACCACATTCCTATTCACGATCATTCTGGCAGCACTTGAAGGCAGCATCAGTACAAACACACAAGAGGCAATGATAGCTTTAGCAATAAGCCTTACAGAGTGACAAGAAGCTCTTTCAGAAAGGCAATTTGGAAAACAAACGCGGGATACTTGCTTTGTCTGGAGCTGACGTTCGTGCACGAAGCGTTGGTATTAATTCCTAAACATATTGGGGACGTCACTGATTTTTTCCCGGGATACTTCCTTCGAAAATGTAATGTAACCACAGTGTCCTTGGCTCAGATGAGGGGAGATTATGGTGACTCCTATGTTCATTAGTGCATCTCAAAACACAACACTTGTACAGCCTCTTTGGTGCTGACATTGTGTATATCTCCAGTAATGGCAGACAGCATCTTCTCACTCAGGGCTGTGTTTATGCTAATAGGACTAATTTTCCCCTCAGTGACGTGTAGGGCTGGGTATCGAGTTCGATACTTTTTAGGCACCGACCGAATTGCCTCGATACCACCGAGTATCGAAAAACGTCTTGTCGTTCGGTACCAAATTTCGATACCTAAGGGGTTAATCTCATCAACATCAGTGAGGCAATAAGCCTGCAGCACTAGGTGTATTTGACTAGAAGCGACGCGGCGCTGATTGATCAGTGTTTGACATCCGCGAGAGCGATTCGAAAGCGCACGGAGCAGTCTGCTCTCTATATCGCGCGGTTGTGTTTATTACACACAGACTGAAGCGCGCGTGGACGCTCAGCGGTGATTTCAGCGTCTGCCTCTAAATGAGGACATAAACACATGAACAACATCTCCAGAACTGCTCTGAGAGTCACTTCATGAGCATTTTACCGTTTGATTTGAGTTAAACTAGCATCATATCATACACACGCAGAACTGTAAAGGTATTCACGGCAACCCGTCAAAATAAAAGTTGGTTTAACTTGGACGATACTGCGGCAGAAATATATTAATATTGTTCAGAAGAGTGTACATACTGCTACTACTAGGCTACTATTAAAATTATTAAAACTTTATATATTTTTTTAAAGTAATGATCACACAACATTTCTTCCATATTTTAATTTTAATAGTAAAATTTTGTTTGCCTAAATAAATAAAGTTTGATTTTCAATCATTTAAATGATGAATGAAATTAATGTTTTATGCCTTCATTTGAAAACCAGATACAGAACACAGAATTTCTGAGGAAAAATAAAACATTTCATAAGGCTATTTTAAGGATAAATTTGAATAAACTTAATTTTTATGCATTCAAATAATTAGACATACTAAAACACATAATTTAATAACAATAAACGTATGGTGAAAGAAAATAAAACACCCACTTATGAAAGTGGATAAAGATTTTAAATTTCTTGAAATCTTTAACAACCTAGAATAAATGAATAGAAATGAAGATTCTGTGTGAGCTATGCGTTTTAAAAGGAACAAACACTAGTGTAAACTGAAAACTATTTGAGCTTTATTAAAATTATTTGCACCGATTTATTGTGTTGGATATATTTTGTTCCTTTGCGCAGTGTCTCAGGAGATGAGGCTTTTAGTCTGTATAAATGTCAACAAGCTGAAAAAAATAAAACCAAAGTTTTTTGAGATAATGTAATCTTGTTAAAACTGATTTCATAAAATTGGTATCGAAAAAAGTATCGTTCAGGAACCGGAATCGAACTCAAGGTATCGGTATCGGTATCGATATCGAAAATTTTTGAACGATACCCAGCCCTAGTGACGTGCAGAGAGGGAGAATCTGAAACAGCTCGTTTGGAGAGACTGTTTATGACTTATTGGTTTTATAATAAAATGAGTTGATGGATTTTTAACATTATAGGCTGGTTGTTTTCACACACTGCGGCCACACAACTGTGTTCAAACAGCTTATAAAAGTGATTTTTGCATAATAGGTCCCCTTTAAAAATCGTACTGACCCCAAACTTTTGAGCAGTAGTGTATATTTTAATATACAAAGGTAATAATGATTATCAAGTGTTTATTGCTTATCCATTGCACTTGTAGATATTTCACTTTTTTTTTTTTTTTAAACAAGAGTACTGGAAATATATGAAAATAAAAATTTCTCATATGTGACCCTGGACCACAAAACCAGTCATAAGGGTCAATTTTTTGAAATTTATACATCATCTGAATGCTGAATAAATAGGCTTTCCATTGATGTATGGTTTGTTAGGACAGTATTTGGCCGAGATACAACTATTTGAAAATCTGGAATCTGAGGGTGCAAAAAATCTAAAAATTGAGAAAATCACCTTTAAAGTTGTCCAAATTAAGTCCTTTGCAATGCATATTACTAATCAAAAAATAAGTTTTGATATATTTACGATAGGAAATTTACAAAATATCTTCATGGAGCATGATATTTACTTAAAATCCTAATGATTTTTGGCATAAAAGAAAAATCGATAATTTTGACCCATACAATGTATTTTTGGCTATTGCTACAAATATACCCGTGCTACTTATGACTGGTTTTGTGGTCCAGGGTCACATATGTAATTGGTTTGTCATGATGTCCATTTTCCTCTAGGCTCTGAGGAAGCTATGGCAATCCATGGACGCACACGCCAACTTACCCAAGTGTCCTCTTCCATCGGAATTGCTCACCTTCACAGAGCTAGTTCTGGATTCTCAGGGTCAGCTGGTGCAGATGAACCGCCTACCTGGAGGAAATGAGGTTAGGTTGCACTGCGTTAATGATATTAGCTTGTTTATTTTGTAAAAATGTATTTTCTTATCCTAAACTGAACTGAATCAAAAATGAATCAATTTCAACTGAATAATGTCTGTTGTATTTTCAGAGCTGCTTTACAACAGAATTGAATTCTGTTTGCATCATTGAATCGTTATTATTTTTTGTTGACCACTGTAAAGCTGTTTTGACACAACCTGTATTGTATATAGCGCTATAGAAATAAAGGTGACTTGACTTAAACAGGAAAATTGTATAACTCAATCATCATTTGTGGCATTTTTTGCTCATTTTCAAGAAATGATCACATGCAGTAAACTTTGTACACTGTAGGGGGCCCCTTTGCTTCTTAAATGTTGGTTTGTGAGGCTTCACAAGCTTTTATTTAGTTATCACATCTTTACTGTGGATAGAAAATTAACTCATAATTCCATGATTCTCTTAGATTGGCATGGTAGCATGGCGGATGACTCTCCGAACACCTGAGTACCCAGCCAGCCGTGAGATTATCGTGATCAGCAACGACATCACACATAGGATTGGCTCCTTCGGGCCACAGGAGGATGTGCTGTTCCAGCAGGCTTCAGAGATGGCGAGGGAAAGCGGCATTCCACGAATCTATATCGCTGCCAACAGCGGAGCCCGGATTGGCCTGGCAGAGGAGATCAGACACATGTTCCATGTGGCCTGGCAGGATCCAGCAGACCCATACAAGGTTTGGAGCAGCTCCAGGAGAAGGGATCAGTGATCAGTGATCATTGATTTAGTGTTTATCTTCAGGATGTGTGTCGTAATCACGGTGTTTTCCTGTTAAATGGTAGGGATTTAAGTACCTGTACCTCACACCTCAGGACTATAAGAAGGTGTCTGCTCTGAACTCTGTCCACTGTGAACACGTGGAAGATGAGGGTGAATCCAGGTGAGTTATATATTATCCCATAACCAGATTTTTTTTATTGTTAATGCTTTTATGTCTGCTATAAGAACAAGCGGGTTTTGCAGCATAATTTCAGTTGTACTGGGAGGAGGTTTTGCGTTCTGAAGATTTACATTATACATTGAACTTTTATTTCAAAAGATTGTCAGAATTTTTTTTTTTTTTTTTCTGTCATTGATTTGGGTTATTTTTGTTGTTCTATTGTAATGTAAATTTTCCTGTAATGTGTCTTTGCAGGTATAAGATCACTGATATCATTGGTAAAGATGAGGGGTTGGGTGTGGAGAACTTGAGAGGTTCTGGCATGATCGCGGGTGAATCTTCGCTGGCGTATGAGGATGTCATTACCACGAACCTGGTACACTGACAAAACACACACACTTGTTAAAAACTATGGTGAAGATCTGGCAAAACATTTGGAAAAGTCTCACTATTCACAAGAGCTCATAAGCAATACATTTATTAAAGCACTACCTTTCAAAAAAAGATTCATCTCAGCAAAAGATTTTTTTCAAAGAAATTTTTATTTTTTTCCTGCATGTCACATTAAATTGGTCAAAAGTGACAGTAAGGCATTTACAATGTTACAGAATATTTCTATTTTAAATAAATGCTGTTAATTTGAGCTTTCTATTCATCAAAGAATCCTAACAAAATGTATCATGTAAAAGGTAAAGTTTTTAACATTCTTAATATTAAGAAATATTTCTTGAGCACCAAATCAGTGTATTTGAATGATTTCTAAAGCATCATGTGACAGTAATGGCTTCTGAAATTTCATGTAAAATATATGAAAAAGTATTAGTTATTTTAAATTATAATAATATTTCACAATATTACTGTTTTGACTGTATTTTTTGATCAAATAAATGTAGCCATGGTGAGCAAAATTTCTTTCAAAATAAAATTAAATAAAATCTTACCCCAACTTTTGTACAGTAGTGTATATATGTGACCCTGGACCACAAAACTAGTCTTAAGTAGCATATATTTGTATATTTGTAGCCATAGCCAAAAATACATTGTATGGGTCAAAGATCATGTTCCATGAAGATATTTTGTACATTTCCTACCGTAAATATATCAAAACTTAATTTTTGTTTAGTAATATGCATTGTCAAGAACTTCATTTGGACAACTTTAAAGGCGATTTTCTCAGAATTTTGATTTTTTTTTGCACCCTCAGATTCCAGATTTTCAAATAGTTGTATCTCGGCCAAATATTGTCCTATCCTAACAAACCATACATCAATGGAAAGCTTATTTATTCAGCTTCCAGATGATATAAATGTCAATTTGAGAAAACTGACCCTTATGACTGGTTTTGTAGTCCAGGGTCTCATATATTATAGTGTTTCTGAATGTCTGTGTGTTTGGTTTTCCTCAGGTAACATGCAGGGCCATTGGAATCGGAGCATATCTGGTGAGACTGGGCCAAAGAACCATACAGGTGGAGAACTCTCACATCATCTTGACTGGAGCTGGAGCTCTCAATAAGGTCAGCAGCTGCACCTGTTTACTTGTTTTCTGGTTTAGATTTAGAATGCACAAGCGAACTGTGCCTCATCAAAGCAGTTTTATAATTCACCTAGTATGCTTTGTATGATTTCAAAGGTCTTCTCTGTTGTTTAGTTGCCGCTATGAAATATGGCATTTGTGCATAAATTACCTATTCACTCTGCTGATAAGGGCATTTTAATTGGCCTTTCTTTTAATTGCTTGAAGTAATTTGATTGGTCCGAGGCAGGAATTGTGACAGGTTAGCGTGAACTCCAAAAGCCTTGTGTGCACCCAACTATGACCCAAATAAATGAATCCCTAATTCATGCAGTTACCACGACTGCATTACAATATGACTTTTATGAATCAGCCAGTTTCTTATTTTACTGGTGACAGCAATTGGATGTGGTTGGCTGTGCATTCAAGCACGTGTTAAAGGCATGCTCACCCAAAAATTTAAATTCTTTCATCATTTATTCACCCCTCATGTCATTCCAAACCCATATGACTTTATTTCATAAAAAACAAAAAACATACTATGAACTTATACAGTAGAAATTACAATAACTGAGTAATAACTATGTACTATATATGAACCTACCTCTAAACCTAACTTTAAACATCTACCCCCAGTTTCACAGACGAGACTTAAGCCTAGTCCCAGACTAAAATGTAAGTCCGAGCTGTTTCAACTGAAAGAAACTTGCACTGATTGACCTTAAAATATATCAGTGCATTTGTTTTGTCTCAAGATGGACACCAGTAGTGTTTTTTTCTAAGGCACATTTATAAAAATTACTTAAATGTCCTAACTGAGCTATGGCCTAATCCTGGCTTAGTCTAAGCCCTGTCTGTGAAACCAGGCCCTAGTTTCCTTATACAGTACAACCTAGTACTTTCTTGGGTAAGTACACTGTAAGTACACATACTGCAAAATAAAGTATAACTAAAAATTTGTATGCACAAATTGTGTACTGTTGAGTTTTTCCAGGCAATTACTATGTAATTTGCTAAGCAATTGGAGTCTTGTTATTTCAAGCTTAAAAAAGGAAGCAAAGGCACCACATGTGCTTCATTAGGAACAGAAATTAAATGAGAAATTATTTTCTACAAACTGAGGGACAGTATTGAAACTGATAGCTCAGTATAAAGACAATAGAAGTCAATGGAAAATCATCTGCCAAGATAGAAAAACAAATGTGTGTGTTTCTGTAGGTTTATAATTCACCCCTCAGTGACTGCCATCCCCCCGCATCTCTCTCTCTCTCTCTGTCTCCCGTCATGATGCTGCAGCTCCTTCAGGAATAATAGAAAGAGAAGCGTGAAGTTGTTATTTGCATAGAAATAGGCTGATGCCTGAGGCTGAGACCGGGGAGGGACACCCATATCATTCCTCTGAGAACAGAATGAGCACTTCTACTGCTACAGATATCCCTGTCTCGCTCTGCCTTTCTCCCATCACTCTCTGCAGCAGTCTAGATTAGGGTTGGGAACCGAGAAACAATTCTTATTCAGAACAATTTCCATTAATGGTCCTTGAATGTCAGAAAAACGGTATTCAGATATTTCAGTCATGGTCATGTGTCACGGCCAGTGTCTGGTTGTCCTCTCTGGAACCGCAGGAACGCCCTATCTATCTCCCTCAGAAAATGATCTTCACAGTCCTATTACTGTGTTAATTAGAGCAGAACAGTGATTGGCTCATTTACAAATATCCATGATAAGCATCACCTCACAGGTCTCAGAGCACATCAGGTCTGCAAGTGATTCTGACTGTTACAAAGGTCTCGGTCTCAGAGTTTAGAGTGGTTTTTGTGTGGATGGTCAAACCAGTGATTGTATTACTGTGGAAGATATGGAAGAGTTCAGTATTTGGCTTCAATATAAGCTGTTTTTAGACTAATGAGAAAGTTTTGAGTTCTGAAACTTACAGGATGTTTTTATAGTATAATGACCTCCTATATGTCAATAGATCAAGGGAATTTTGATTTCTCAGTTCACGACCCCTTTAACTCATGTACTGACCATTTCACAGACAAAATTCTGAAACCAAAGCTTAATATAAAGTTCTTGAGAATATCTTAACACTAAGGGCCAAATTTACTAATAGCTTGCGCCAGCACAAACTGTCTTTTGGCGTTAAAATAGCACTGTCAGGATTTACAAAAGATGTGCTATGAAGAATTAGCCCTGAAAAGGCGTGGACACAGTTATTTTTGCACCTGACCTTATTGAATATGCATTTGTAGGAGTTCCCCTTTCAGACTCAAAATTTATGAGAGGAGAGTATTAAAATGAATCACGCAACGTGATTTACTAACGTTTGCGCTTGTCAAATTACTGATATTTGCGCCATTACTTAACACCCCAAAAAAAAGCATGTCTTAAAGCAGGCGGTAATTTGCGCTGCTCTTGGTAGATTGCGCTGGTCATTATGGAAATGATCTGGTTGCATCTGTGTTCTTTAATGTGCGCATTGTCAGTAAATCACACGCAGATTTTTCCCCTCCCATTGGCGCTTTTATGGAATTGCGCTCTAACGCTAATTTGCCCTGTTTAGTAAATCTGGCCCTAACTGCCTTAAAACTCTTGAGTATCTTTTAGATATTTAATGTGATATATCTCACAAATGTACTTTATGCAATACCGCAGCAAGGTTTTCTTCAGTGTTGCAGCTTTGCGACTTGTGAACAAAACTTTTTCATTCACACCTTTGCTCTTTCTTCAAAGGTTCTGGGTCGTGAGGTGTACACCTCCAATAACCAGCTGGGTGGAGTACAGATCATGCACAATAATGGAGTTACACACACCACTGTGTGCGATGATTTTGAGGGAGTGTTTACATTACTGCTCTGGCTGTCTTACATGCCAAAGGTATGCAGAACACACTGTTACATGTAACCCGGAGAATGTGATTTTAAGTCTAACAGTGCTGTTCTCCTTCAGAATAAGTCGAGTCCTGTGCCGATGCTCAGTGCTAAAGATCCCATCGATCGGCCAGTGGAGTTTGTTCCTACCAAGGCACCTTATGACCCACGCTGGATGTTAGCGGGACGTCCCAGCCAGAGTGAGTAGATGCTGCAACCCTAGACTTCATTACATGTTTAGCTCTATTGATAGCATCTGTGGCATGATTTTTATCATGGACCCTTTTATATGTACTTCCATTATAAGTACCTTACTGTAATAATAATTCTTGCTTTAATAACAAAAGAAAAGGTGTCAATGACATTATGCTGTCAAAAGAGCTCAATTTGTTGAGGCCTCCTGCGGTAATATCTTGTGTTTTGTGTATTAATTGTGCTGAGGAATGTGTTGTTAGATGGAGGTGTCCAGTAATGGATGAGTGTGGTCTGAGGGTTTATGTTTGAGGCACAGCACTAGGTCTCTCCACTCAGAGATAAGACACTCTGGGATATATGGAGTGTTTTTTATTGGCGAGACAGATTACACATCACTGTAATTGCCACAGTGAGGTGGGGAGATATCGAGAGCTGGTGGCAGGGAGAAAAATCTTTGTTTCAGTGCAGAGACAGGTCTCAGTGTAATTGAATGGTAACCTCTTCCTGCAGCAAGCATGTGCTTCACCTCGGTTAAGCTCAGCATATCTCTGATGAAGATAGGGTGCTAATGCAGCTCTGACGGTTTCTCTCCTTCCATACAGAAAATAAGGGTGCGTGGGTGAGCGGGTTCTTTGACCACGGCTCTTTTCTGGAGATCATGCAGCCGTGGGCACAGAGTGTAATCGTAGGACGGGCCAGGTAAGCACCAATGAACACTGTGGCCCAAAAAAACATTTAGACTCTTAGGCAAGTTCTAAAAATTTATGAATGCCATTGCAGATGCCACTTGATTTAAAACGTTATCTAAAGCAAACAAATTATGCTTCTGCAGAGTTCTCAGAACTAACCATTTTTAAAAGAGGTTTTCTAGAGAAGTGTGCATTTTTATATATATATATATATATATATATGAATACTTCTGTATATGAACACTGTATTTTATATATATATATATATATATATATATATATATATATATATACAGTGCCTTGCAGAAGTATTCAAACCCCTTCATTTTTTTTCACGTTTTGTTATGTTGCAGCCCTATGTTAAACTGCATTAAATTACTTTTTTTTCCACATCAATCTACACTCCATACACCATAATGGCAAAGCAAAAACAGAACTTTCACAACTTTGTAAATTACAAAGAGCTGGTTTCCTTCAAACATGATGCTTAGAATTGAGGTTCATCATGCCAGAGAATCTTGTTTCTCAGAGTCTGAGGGTCCTTTAGGTGCTTTTTTGCTAATTCCAAGTGGGTTTTTGTGTGTCTTCACTGAGGAGAAGATTGAGTCTGGCCACACTGACATAAAGCCCAGATTGGTGGAGTGTTGCAGTGATGATTGTCCTTCTGTAGGTTTCTCCCATCAGCATATATGATCATGGAGCTCAGCTAGAGTGACCATCAGCTTCTTGGTCACCAGTCTAGACAAGGCCCTTCACCATCAGTTGCTCAGTTTGGCCAGGAGGCCAGCTCTAGGAAGAGCCCTAGTTGTTTCACACGTCTTCCTTTATGTATAATGAAGGCTACATGACTCTGTGAACCTTCAATGCAGCAGAATTTTTTCTGAACCCTTCCCCAAATGTGTGGCTTGACGCAAACCTGTTTCTGAGCTCTACAGGCAGTTCTTTTGACCTCAGGGCTTGGCTTTTGCTCTGATATGCATTTTCAGCTGTTAGACCTTTTATTAAGATGTGTGCGATTCCAAATCATACCCATTCAATTGAATTTGCCACAGGTTAACTTCACTCGAAGTGTAGTAACATCTACAAGCAATATGAATGCTCAATTTCAACTGTCTCAGATAAGGGTTTGAATACTTATGCAATGGAATCATTTAAGTTTTTTATGTTTAATAAATTTGCAGAGATGTTAAAAACCTGTTATTTGCTTTGTCGTTATGGTGTGTGGAGTGTAGATTGTTGTAGGAAAAAAGTAATTTAAAGCGGTTTAACATAAGGCTGCAACATAACAAAACGTGAAAAAAATGAAGGGGTTTGAATACTTCTGCAAGGCACTGTATATATGTATATATGTATACATATATGTATATATATATATATATATATATATATATATATATATATTTTTGTGTGTGTGTATATGTATGTGTGTGTGTGTATATATATATATATATATATATATATATATATATATAATGTGTATATATACATATGTATGTATGTATATATGTGTGTGTGTGTATGTGTGTGTGTGTGTATATATATATATATATATATTTATATATGACCCAGTCAGATGGTCAAAGTTCAGAGGTGTGTGGGGCAAAAGAGGGGAGGGGGGCAGAGTCGGGAGAGAGTTGAGCTTCCTGACAGCCTGATGTATGAAGCTGTCCTTCAGTCTGCTGGTCCTGGCCTGTAGACTCCGCAGTCTCCTCCCTGATGGCAGCAGACTGAAGAAGCTATGTGACGGGTGGGTGGGATCACCTGTAATGCAGAGGGCTTTGCGGGTGAGACGGGTGCTGTAGATGTCCTGGAGGGAGGGGAGAGAGACACCAACAATCTTCTCAGCTGCTCTCACTATCCGTTGAAGGGTCTTGCGGCAGGACGCGTTGCAGGCGCCATACCACACAGTGATGCAGCTAGTCAGAATGCTCTCGATGGTGCCTCTGTAGAAGGTGCACATGATGGGGGCCGGGGCTCTGGCTCTTCTGAGTTTGCGGAGGAAGTAGAGACGCTGCTGTGCTTTCTTGGCCAGTGCTGCAGTGTTGTTAGTCCAGGAGAGGTCCTCTGTGATGTGTACACCCAGGAACTTGGTGCTGCTCACCTCTCCATAGTCGCACCATTGATGGTCAGAGGAGCATGCTGAGTGTGCACTCTCCTGAAGTCAACAACAATCTCCTTCAGAGAGAGATTGTTGTCACAGCACTACCTGGCCAGGCGGCTCACCTCGCTCCTGTAGTTTGTCTCATCTCTGTTGCTAATGAGACCCACCACAGTCGTGTCATCCGCAAACTTAATAAAGAAGTTGGAGTTGCATGACGTTGTGCAGTCGTGGGTCAGCAGAGTAAAGAGGAGGGGGCTCAGCACACATCCTTGGGGGGCCCCTGTGTTCAGTGTGATGGTGCTGGATGTGTTATTGCCGACCCATACTGCCTGAGGTCTCCCAGTCAGGAAGTCCAACAGCCAGTTGCACAGCGAAGTATTGAGCCCCAGCTGGACCAATTTGTGAATGAGCTGTTGAGGGATGATTGTGTTGAATGCTGAACTGAAGTCTATGAACAGCATTCTGACATATGAGTCTTTTTTGTCCAGATGTGTGAGTGCTGAGTGGAGGGCAGTGGCGATGGCATCATCGGTCGAGCGGTTGGGCCGATATGCAAACTGGAAGGGGTCCAGGGAGGGGGGGAGGACAGACTTGATGTGGTGCATGACTAGCCGTTCAAAGCACTTCATGAGAATAGGAGTAAGTGCTACTGGACGGTAGTCATTGAAGCAGGATGGAGACGACTTCTTCGGGACTGGAATGATGGTGGTAGCTTTGAAGCATGTGGGGACAACAGCCTGACTTAGCGAGATGTTGAAAATGTCTGTGAAGACATCAGTGAGTTCCACTGCACAGTCTCTCAGTACACGCCCAGGAATGTTGTCAGGACCCGGGGCTTTGCGTGCATTGATCCTGCTGAGGGATCTCCTCACGCTGTCCGGGGACAGCGTCATCACCTGGTCACTGGGAGGAGGTGGAGTCTTCTGCGCAGTGGTGCTGTTTTGTGCCTCAAAGCAAGCAAATAAGGCGTTCAGCTCGTTCGAATTTGAATTTGTTCTAAGATGGCGGTGTGTGCACACGCTGCAGCTTCTCTCTCTCCCGACAGAACGGTGTTTTCGTGTTTCTTATCTTGTGAGTCGCAGTGTCTTTGTACGTCTTCATTGCGTCTATCTGTTTTAAAGCGCGCATACAGTCGTGAGTTTCTGCTCAACGTCGGCAGAACCACATTTTTAGAGTTAAACTTTGCGCACGCCGAAGAGCTGCGGGACCTCGGTCTGCTCCGGAGGCCTACAACATCACCGACCCCCACTACTGCAGCTCGCCCACAGCGGAGGCGCCACAAGCGGCGCGAGAGGAAGCAGAAGAGGGGTAAGCGCGGAGGTATCCGGGCTAGGCTAGCGGCTAACCCACACAAGCCAGCTATCCCCACCATCGTACTGGCCAACGTACGCTCTTTGGACAATAAACTGGACTACATCCGACTACTACGCTCAACTCAGAGGACTGTAAGAGACTGCTGTGTTTTTGTTTTCACGGAAACGTGGCTCAGCAACAGCGTGCCGGACTGCGCCATTCAGCTCGACCAGCTAACATGCTATCGAGCGGACAGAGTTCTCGTCGAGGGAGGTAAGACCCGCGGCGGCGGGCTTTGTGTTTACATCAATGACGCGTGGTGCCGCGATGCTGTTGTGGTCTGCAAACTCTGCTCACCCCTGGTGGAGTTTATGATTATTAAGTGCCGGCCGTTCTATCTACCGAGGGAATATACAGCCATACTGCTCGTTGCTGTATACATCCCTCCCAGCTCCAACAACAACAACAGGAGTGAGGCACTGAATGAACTCTACCAACACATCAGTGAGCAGCAGACAGCCCACCCAGATGCTTTTCTCATCTTGGCTGGAGATTTCAATCATGCAGACCTTAAGAGTGTGTTCCCAAAAATACACCAACACATAGACTTTCCAACACACGGAAACAACACCCTGGACTTTGTTTACACCACCCAGAGAGGAGCTTACAAGGCCCTACCCCTCCCCCATCTTGGCACCTCAGACCACATCACTGTCATGCTAATGCCTGCACACAGACCGATCGTTAAAGTCACCAAACCTGTTCACAAACAGATTCAAGTTTGGCCAGAAGGGTCGTCAGAGGCACTTCAAGACTGTTTTAACACCACTGACTGGAATATGTTTAAGCAGGCTGCCACATACAACAACACCACAGACCTCCAAGAGTACTCAGATGGCGCTTTTCCACTGCATGGTACGACTCGGCTCAGCTCGGTTCAGAACGGCATGGCATGGCTCAGTTCGGCTCGGGTTGTTATTCACGTGTCGTTATAGTTGCGTCGCCTCTACTGCCGTGACTCCTGAAAAACTTTTTAATTCCGCGTCGCTCCGTCACGCTCTCGCTGGATCCGCTCCTCGGCTATCAATGAGAGGAACGTCTGTATCAACAGACAACGAAACAGCCATTTTTTGGTTGTTAAAAGAAAGGTGCGCTCATTCAAAACAGTTGCGTTCGATCCTTCGCTGGCTGTGCTGGTTTAAATCTAGCGGGTCTGTTGTGTCTCGTGCCGCAAGTTCAATGACGCAGGCAGTGACGATTCTCTCCGGCTAATCCGTGATCAGCAGCGTTTTACATGTCAAGTTTTGGTAACGGTATACGGCTCGCTTGGAACCTCGGCCGAGGTGGTACTAAAAAAAGTACCAGGTACTGTACCCAGTGGAAACCCCCCCAAACGTGTGCTGTACTGAACTGTACCGTGCCGTACTATGCAGTGGAAAAGCGCCAAGAGACTGTCACTGCCTACATCACCAAGTGCATTGATGATGTAACAGTCACAAAGACCATCACTGTCCGGGCCAACCAGAAGCCGTGGCTGACAGGGGAGGTCTACAGACTCCTGAAGGCTCGGAACGCTGCCTTTAGAGCTGGAGATGAGGTGGGCCTGAGGACAGCTAGGGACAGCTATGTATAATATGTATAATATATATATATATATATATATATATATATATATATATATTAAGTGTGCAGCGGTATTATTTGTATCTGTATCTGTGACAATCTCAAAATTATTTGTATCTGCATCTGTATTCGGATAGATCTGGAAGTGGGCGTGGCTTAAACCGGATGTTTGTCAAATTACATGAAAATACCATTTTAAATGCAAATCTGTTCGGTTCGTAGTTTTCATTTAACAAATGTCTTGTGTAACTAAAGAAAGTATTCTGTTTTATTAAAATTATAACTTTGTAAATATCTTCTATTTAAAACTTAACTTAAAACTTAAACTTAAAACATAACTTTATTCTTCTTATTTTCCAGTGAAACTTTGTGTACAGATTTGACAAGAGACAAGCATCCACAATCTTAAATAAGAGCACTAGTAGAAAAAAAAAAAGAAGCTGAAAAAAAAAATTGAAATGGAAAGAAAGTGTTCAGTAGCCTACTCAGAATGACAATAATGCTCGCTTGAACTTGAAGTAACTTAGAGATCATGTGTTGCGGGAGTCTATGATCATTTACGAGTATTTTATCAACAGAGCGCAACAAATCATTTGGACCCTCCAAAAGCCTTGATCAAACATCACTTTTCTTCGTCTTGTATAATTAAATGTAATGCCATTCACGAAAAGGACTAATGTAATGCGTTTTTACAGTTGGATTTCGAAAAGGTTTGAAGTTAGGACCGTTTTTAGGATATTTTTGTTGAGTCGATATAACTCCAGACAAAGCTCTGATTTCTGAGAGACGCGCATAGACCTCAAATTCATATAGGCTAGTTTACACTCATTCACTTTACACATCCAGGCCCATAGCCAGCTATGAGGTCCAGACCTCCGTAAATGTTTCATGTTCAAAAATAAAATTAGAAAACATGAAAAATGATTTAAAATCATGTCGCTGAATAAATTAATGTGGCTGACTGGCAGGAGCGAAGGACCTTGGCGCAAGTGCAGCCTCCACTCCGCTCCGCCATGTTGCCAGATCTAGTTATTATAAATGTTGCTGAACTTGTTTTAATAGTTAATGTAACGGTGTTAATAAAGTAATTGGGGCATTAATAAAGTGGGAAGATGAAGGTTGAGGTTAGAGATTCTGTATCCTATTTGCAAAATACAAGATTTAAACTTTTATTTTGGTGCATTTTTCAGGGGATTGGTTGTGTTTGTTTTTTGTAGCAATATCTGGCAACACTGCTTCACCGGCATTGACAGGCAGCAATCAAGAAAGGAGCGCGCGGATAGTTTATATACATATATATATATATATATATGTATGTATGTATGTATGTATGTATGTATGTATGTATATGTGTATGTGTATGTGTATGTGTATGTGTGTGTGTGTGTGTGTATGTATGTATGTGTGTATGTATATATATATATATATATATATATATATATATATATATAATATATTATTATTATTTTTTAATTGCACATCCATTGACGAATATTTGCAAATTTGCAAATACTTATTTTTCTAATGATTAACCACACAATTTCAGCCTTTACTCTTCTCAGTGAACTTGTGTTGACCTCTGACCTCAATTCCTAAAGGGCAGCGTTTGTCAGTTGGAAAAGTCCTGTTCTGATAAATGCACTTTGAAAGCTCCTGTGGGGAACATTAGTTCAACATTAGTTCAATACCCCTTTAGTAGTCTACCAAAATACAGATTGGCAAATGAATGTGTCAGTTTTATTTAACACTTAGAGTATTTTTCTGCATAATAAACCTTATTTTGCTATTTATTTTAATTTGCCCTATATTTTTTACATTTTAATTTACACATTCAAATAATAAAATTTCAAAAAAGTGTGACAATCACAGTATTCTTAAAATATGTTTAATATAATAGATACATATTTGATTTCATATTTATTTTTGATATACATAAATTTAAAAAAAAAAAAGGGGGGGGGGGTTGGGGGGGGTTGTTTTGGTTTGGTTTTGATGTGTGTGTTTTTGTTTGGCTTTTTTTTGTGCATTGTGCATTGTTTTTTGTTTTTTTTTGTCACTGTACATCTTTTTAATTTTATGTAAACATAACAGTGTATTAGCAATGAATTGGTTGTGTTTAGTTTTGATGTGTTTGTTTTGTTTTGTTTGGTTGTGTTTGGTTTTGATGTTTTTGGTGTTATTTGGTTTTGTTTTGTTTGTTTTTGTTGTTTGTTTGTCATTGTGCATTACTTTTTTTTTTTTTTTTAACATTTTGTATATAATCTATGCATCAAAAATGTATATCAAATATGTATCTATATAAGATTAAACATGTTTTAAGAATACTGTGATATCATTTTTCTTCTATCCCCAGTTCCAGCTGTAAAGAAATATCATAATTGAGTCAGTATGATGACACCTTTTAGAAAATTAGAAATATCCCTTTAATTGAAGGATAAAATTCATTCATTCATTCATTCATTCATTCATTCATTCATTTTGAGCTTTTGTTTAATCTGTCTCTGAGTAACAAACACTCTGACTTGTCAATTGTAGGTTGGGCGGGATCCCGACTGGAGTAGTTGCAGTGGAAACCCGATCAGTGGAGCTGTCAATCCCAGCAGACCCAGCGAATTTGGACTCAGAAGCCAAGGTGACCACTTAGAGAAACACTCGCACACTCTGCCACTTGATTTCTTTCAGGAAGATGACTAGTGTTTTGTGTTGTTTCTGGTAGATCATCCAACAAGCAGGGCAAGTATGGTTCCCCGACTCTGCTTTTAAGACTGCACAGGCCATTAAAGACTTCAACAGAGAGGGACTTCCACTCATGGTGTTTGCCAACTGGAGGGGCTTCTCTGGAGGGATGAAAGGTCAGTGATACAGGAAATTAAGTAGGATGTGCTCTATTGACCTATGATGGTCTCTGCTAACACCCTATGCTCTCCTGTCTTCAGACATGTATGACCAGGTGCTGAAGTTTGGAGCGTATATAGTAGACGGGCTGAGAGAATACAGACAGCCAGTACTGGTGTACATCCCTCCGCAGGCAGAGCTCAGGGGAGGATCATGGGTCGTCATAGACCCCACCATCAACCCTCGCCACATGGAGATGTATGCAGATAAGGACAGTCGGTAAGAACCAGTTTAGTTTTGGTTTGTTTGGTTTTATTTGGCTTTTGTTTTGTTTTTTTTGTTTGTCAATGTGTATTGCATCTTGTTTTTTTTTTTATATTATGTAAACATAACAGTGTATTAACACAGCATTGGTTGTTTATTTTTGATGTGTTTGTTTTGTTTGGCTGATTTTGTTGAGTTATTTGGTTTTGTTTTGTTTGTTTTTGTTGTTTGGTTGTGTTTTGTTGTATCGTTTTGTTTTTTGTTTATCATTGTGCACTACTTTTTTTAATTTCATGTAACAGTGTATTAACACCGCATTAAAACAAAATAAATAAATAAAACAGCAAAAAATGAAATAAAAAAATGAAGTGGTCAGACCTTACAAGCAAGCCATTTTGAGTGATGATTGAAGAAAATCATTGAATTTGTTTCAGACAAATTCATTGTAATAACCTATTTGAATAAATTGATTCATCAGTGTGTGTGTTCTGCAGTGGTGGTGTGCTGGAGCCTGAAGGCACGGTGGAGATCAAGTTCCGTAAAAAAGACCTGGTGAAGACCATGAGACGGGTGGACCCTGTATACATGGGGCTTGCAGAAAGACTGGGTAAGCTGTTCACAGTGCTCTCTCACCATTGAAATGCTATCTTGTTTTATTGGACGTGTATTAATGTTATATTAAAGCACCTCGTCGCTGTGTTCTGCTGATTGCGTCAACCCTTTCTCTCCTCCCTGAGGAGACGTGTCAGTCACAGGAGCCTCAGATCAATCAGACGTCATTGCTGTTTTGGACCTCCTTCGATCGATTACCCCCTCAGCAGTCACTAAAGTGGACCGTGCCACCAGAGTGGCCTGTAGTGTTGCAGGCGGCCACGCTGAATGATTGGCTCTGATGGGATCGATCTCTTTCGAACAGCCACAGGCTGATGTGAGATGCTGGAGAGCTCCTCAGTTGGCGGCACAGTAGTAGTGCTGATTTTCATGTACAGAATGAGGGACCAACACATGGATGCCAAAATAGCAAAATTGTGCTCATTAGCTTAAGCCACCATGAAATCAAAATTTATCTTTTTTTTTTTTTTTTTAATGCACATTTCTTTTACACTGGGTGTTATTTTAATTGTTCATCAAAATGGTATAACATGCATCCCAGCGTTATTATAGTATTGTTTATACATTATTATAGTATTTGTTTATGTTTTGAATTAGCTTTTTTAAAATATTTGTTAAAATATATTTTAATTAAATTTGAGTATTTTTGTATTGTTATTATTACGACTATTATTTAATTAAATGCAAGATAACATTTAATTTTCATTAATGTATTTTAAGCTTAAACTTTTTACATAATATTTATTTTATTTTATTAATATATATTTATATTTTATTTTACTACAGTTAACGAAAAATTATTTTAATAGTCTTATTTTTTTAGTTAATTACTGCACTCTTTGCTTCACTTTTCTTTTTGTTAATGCCACCTCATCCAAAAATATAGCCATTAACAGTAAAAAGCTATTGTTATTGTTTTAGGTAAGCAGCTTTTCTAAAACCTAGTCAAAAACAAATCCATTATAATAATTAATTATTAAATTATTATTATTATTATTATTATTAATAATAATAATAATAATAACAAAAATATTAATTGTTTAACAAAACAGTAATTTAATGCCTGTTAACATTTAATTAATTAATATAATTTAATTAATGAATATAAGCTACAGTGAAATGGCTAAATGTCGGCTGATGAATTGGCCTGACTGATATACTGCCATTTTTTTAAAGTTACTTTTTTGGTACATTCCTCATCAATTTTTCATTTTTGCATTTGTCTATTCTCTGTGTGTGTGTGCATTTTCAGGCACCCCAGAATTGAGTGTGTCTGAGCGTAAAGAGCTGGAGAGTAAACTGAAAGAGAGAGAAGAATTCCTGCTGCCAATATATCATCAAGTAGCCGTGCAGTTTGCCGACCTTCATGACACACCGGGCCGCATGCAGGAGAAAGGAGTCATCACTGTCAGTACTCAACTCTTATAGTAGCTTTTACTAGTCTGCTCTGCTTTTCCTCGCAGTTGTTGTTTTCAGTTTGTACTTTTGTATTCAAATTTCTCTATAGTTGAAGAATCAGAAGCTCAAAAAAATAAGACCTAAATCAATTAACGATGCTATAAATTAATCTGAACTTGTGTGTGTGTATTCAGGATGTCCTGGAGTGGCGAACATCTCGACTGTTCTTCTATTGGCGCCTACGGCGGTTATTGCTGGAGGACACAGTTAAGAGGAAGATCCAATGTGCTAACAGTGAGCTGACAGATGGGCAGGTTCAGGCCATGCTCCGCCGCTGGTTCGTGGAAGCAGAGGGAGCTGTGAAAGTGCGTTACCAAAAACTATTGCATAAACATATATCTTTTCTCCAGATCACCTGCAAAAATCTGGTGACAGTATAAATATGACAGTACAAATGAGTATATAAAAGTCAAATCTCTAGCTAAAACGGTGCATCCATGAGTAAAATTTTGGGTTTGTATTGGATGTTGTCTTAAACTTTGACCATTGCCAATCAATCGCCAAGACCCATTTCTCAATACTTAAGTCACTTTTTCAAAACTCTTCACAGTGAGCACTAAACTGTGGATCATTTTCCATTGATTTGACACAAAATACATTCATTGACTACATCCTTTAAATTACTTTTTATTCTTTTCTCACTCAAACACAATCTCCACCAAAACTCTGTGTACCTACAGGCTTTTTTTTTTTCTTCTTCAAAACGATTAAACCTAAGTTCAAAACTTAACATAGTAAAAAAAAAAAAAAACTAAATAAGACACCATTTTGATACTTTTCTACAGTAATGCTTCCAGATTGAATTATATAGTAAATCAAAAACATAAAATATGATCAAAACAATTGGATGTATCTGAACACATACACATATGTGTTAGTCTTTCAATTTCATTACCATCTATACAAAAGGAGACAAGTTAGGAATAATTTTGTACTTTAATGTAAAAGGTGGACCATGTAAAATATATGTGTGTGTGTGTATATATATATATACACAGACACACACACACACACACACACACACACACATATACATACATACATACATACATACACATATATGCATACATACATACATACATACATACATACATGTACATACATACATATACATACATATATACACACACACATATATACATATATACACACACACACATATACATACATACATATACACACACACACACATATATACATATATATATATATATATATACATATATATGTATGTATGTGTATATATGTGTGTGTGTGTGTATATGTATGTATATGTATGTATGTATGTATATGTGTGTGTGTGTGTGTGTGTGTATATATATGTATATGTATATATGTATATGTATGTAAACAATGCCTTGCGGAAGTATTCAAACCCCTTAATTTTTTTCACGTTTTGTTATGTTGCAGCCTTATGTTAAACTGCATTAAATTAGATTACCCAAAAAGACTTGATGCTGTAAAGGTGCTTCAACTAAGTACTGAGTTAAGGGTTTGAATACTAATGCAATGTACTTATTTCAGTTTTTTAATTTTTTTTTATAAATTTACAAAGTTGTGACGGTTCTGTTTTTGCTTTGTCATTATGGTGTATGGAGTATAGATTGATGTTGAAAAAAAGTAATTTAAAGTAGTTTAACATAAGGCTGCAACATAACAAAACATGAAAAAAAATGAAGGGGTTTGAATACTTCTGCAAGGCACTGTATATGTATATGTTACATTTCAAAAGTTTTTTTTGTTTTTAATTTTGATGATTAGAGCTTACAGCTCATTAAAGTCAAAAATCCAGTATCTCAAAATATTAGAGTATTTCCTAAGATCAATCAAAAAAAGGATTTGCAAAACAGAAAAGTTCAGGTTCTTTAAAGTATGTTCATTTATGCACTCAATACTTGGTCGGGGATCCTTTATTAAAAAAAAAATTCAAAAGAACAAGAGATACCCAGAATTTATACTGTAGGGATGGTCATTTGATGACACTCAAATGTAAATATTGTAATAATTATTATTTTTTTAAAAGAAACAAGTAGGTAGAATAGAAAAAAAAAAGTTAGTGTTAGTTTTTAAAGAAAAACTAGCAGTTAGAGAATAAATCTGCAATTGATAGAGGGTCAAGGGTGTGTTTTTTTTTTTAATAAAAAGAAGAGATAAAATAGAATTAGAATAGAGAGTGCTAGAGTTAGAGGGTCAAATAAAGATGGAAGAGATGTGTTTTTAAATAATGTATGTATGCTTGTATGTATGTATGTATATGTATAATGCTACCTGCTCTTAGTGGTTTTAAGTTATTGTTTTATGAGTGATTGTGTAATTAGTGGTTGACAATATTTTTTTATGGAAGAATGACTTGATTTGAGACATTATTAAGTTGTTGTTTTTTTTTTGTGGGTTTTTTTTTTTTTGGTACTTTTAGTGCATTTTACATGTAAAATTTACTGCTGTGCCAAGCTGAAAGTTGGTTAAGAGAACTGTATGAAGAGTTTTGAAAAAGTGACCTGAGTATTGAGAACCTGTAAAAACCATAGCAAGCCTTTCTTTTCCTGAAGTGGTGTGTTGACCAGAGAATATATGACATTTAGAATGATCACAGTAGATGAACGTTCCCGAGCTCCGACTAGGCCTCAGAAGAGTCGCCACACCAGGTCCTGGAGCAGAGCCAAGCCCCCAGGGCAGGTTAAAGTATCTGCAGAAGACGGTGTCTGGTCCACTAATACATTACCCTAATCAGAGCGAGCTATCTTAAGCTACAATTAATCTCCACCCTGCCACGCACAGATAGCAGAGCAACACGCTGTTTCTTAATTAAAAGCAAACGGATTAAAAATGATTAATATGGCGCATTAAATGTTCTTGCCGACTACAAGTGCTTGCGTTTTTCAGAAGCACGGAAGCCCATTAACAGCTCAACAAATCTTCACAAGCACAAGTCCAGCTTTGTTTCAGATCAGCCTGATGTTATCAGTCTAAGCCTAAATGAAGAGCCGTTGATTAGGGTTGTGATTTGGTTTTCAAATAGAAACATTGTCAGAAAGTTTGTTTGGCAGGATGTTTCAAACAAGCTCCATGTGTTGAGCACTTTTTTTTTTAATGTATTATTCTTTTGTTTGTCTCTCTCAGGCTTATCTGTGGGACAGCAATGAGGATGTTGTGGAGTGGTTGGAGAGGCAGCTGGCAGAAGAAGAGGGTGCCAGATCTGTCATCGATGAGAATATCAAATATATCCGCAGGGATCACATCCTCAAACAGATCCGCAGGTAACATCCAGACACCAGTCTTAAAAACATATATGCACATATAAATGGTTTATATTATGGCTGTCGAAATTAACACGTCAGTTGTGGGATTAACTCTTTTCAGTTTAATGTTTAATTAACACAATTATCGCAGCGTAATTTTTTTTTTTTTTCTGGCATCCTTTGGCTAGTGTTACAGTAGACTATATGAACAAGCTACCAAACAAGCTAAGACAACAACTTAATTGGACACAGGCATCCAACATGTGTGCACATAAAGCCAAAAACACAAAATTATGTCAGAATGCCCATTTTTGATGAGTTACCTTGTTAACACTATAAAGTCGGACTAAAATATGTGAAATCGAGTGCAACATTTCGAAATATGCAAGCTTTCATTGCATGTAAATGTTGTACGACTTGTCTGCATTTTGCTCACATTCTCCAGTGATTTACTAAAGGGCATACTGATACGAAAAACATAATTTTAAAATGTATTTTACTTAAGTTACAAATGCAGTTAAGAAAAGATATTAAGTAACGTAACTTTATTGACATTGGGTGGGGGGGGGGTGTTTGCACTATTTTCGTCTTCCGGGTTTAAAATCTACATCATATTGACGTCACACTTTGTGAAGTGGCAAAGGACTATAGTACTTCGATGACGCGCCGGTGTCTCATAATTATTCATGAGACTGCGCGTTCTTATCCTATGAGAAGATGCTTCGCTTAATTATTCACAACCGCATGTTGATTTGCTATGACAGACACTTCAGACTGTCAGGGTTGTGTACATTAACTGAGAGAAACTTTTATGGATTGAAGGAGAATGTTTGTTTTTGCTTTGTAAGAGTTCGGGACAAACGCGATTCATTCACTTAGTAAAATCGTTTTTTACAGTTCCTTGCCGCAACCCATCAAAAGGCTTATAAATGCCACAAAAATAAGCCTTAAAAGTTATCAGAGATGCAACAGCGTGTTCATATATGTTTTCGATGCAGAGTGCAAATGGCTGTGCAGTTATTTGTTTTTAACTCGATGGGAGTGAAATGAAATTGTCTGAAACCGAAGCTGTATGTGTTGTCTCTCTGCCTTTTTTCCCCCTCCGCACCGCAGCGCACCACACCCAATTTAGTAGCATTTTTTAAAACTATGGTGATAAATAACCGGTGCTGAAATGGGGGAGTTTCATGACCCTTTAATAACTGAATACAGTTACTATGTAACGTGCTATACCCAACTCTAGTTGCAATGCATTTTACACCCCTACTTATTCATTGTTAAACGTATATTTGGTGTTTTTAATAAACTGTTTGTTTTCATTTCTTAGCCTGGTTCAAGCTAACCCTGAAGTGGCCATGGACTCCATTGTTCACATGACCCAGCACATTTCCCCCACGCAGCGTGCTGAGGTGGTCCGAATCCTGTCCACCATGGACGCCCCTGCGTCATCGTAGAGCCCTGTTTACACAGTCATCTCAGAGGCATGATGTTACTGGACACTGGAACTAGAGGAGCCAACATGGCGGTGCTGTGATGTTATGTGACATAACATTGTTGGCTATGATTCTGAAAGTATGCATTATAACAGAGATACTCAGTGTCAGTACCTATGAATGCACATCAATGCGCACCTTTAGAAACACTAAAGTAAAATGTACTAGTGTTGTGTTTATAGTTTTGCTGTCTAGTCAAGTCCACTTTGAGACTTAGATTGAACAGAGACCAATTGTAGAAACAAGCTTCCCAAAGCTACTGTTAGAGGATCTTATACTTTTTTTTATTTTTTTTTTTTGTTTGTTTGAAAGGCAGTAGATTACTGTGTAAGAGAGAACTTTACAACTTAAAAATCAACTTTACACTTTCTCCTACAACAGTCAGGTTATAACACCCTGAGAGTAAGCGATGTCACAACTCGATCACTCCTGTTTCAGGAGTGATGTAGCTGTATGTCATTGCATCATTCGCTGTGTAGACGTGGTATTATTGTTCACATGCAGGATGGTCGATTGAGCCGTATGACCGCATCAAATTATGACTGCGCTTGGTTTCATTGATTCCCTTGTGGCTTAACCAAAAAATATATATATTTTTTATGTGTATCGTATTGTACTTATAAATATGATGTTTATATTTAGCATAGATGATATAATGCTGAGAAGTCGTTAATAACTTATTAAACATGTCTAAGTGCTGCACACTGTAGTTCAACATAGTACACTGTAATGTAAGTGTGTAACTGTAGAACATGATTATTGATACAACATACATATTCTGGAATGACAGGAGTGCAGTGTAGAAATATACTAAATGAAAGCAATGGAGGTGACAGAGGATACTTGAGCGAGGTGAATGGAGTATTATGTACAATCCAAACTGGCAGTCATGATGCTCTTTTGTATCCTCAATGTCTCATTGGCATCATGATGGTTGTTTCCACTACAGGAAAACAAGCTGCCACTCAGATGCTAGCACTACTCAATGAAAGGTGAAAATTGAGACATGCTGTCACCCAAACAGTTGGTGGATTGTCTTATGTGTCTAGAAGTATTTCTAAACATGTTACTGAAGAGATCAGAAACTGTCTATCCTCTTTACTGTGGCAAGCTGTGATTGCCTCTAAAAAAATAAAATCATAAATTCTGACGTGTTAAATTTGTACTTTTTTGTGGCTCTTTCTTGAATAAATGTACTAGGTCATATCATAGAAATCAGGATTTTTTTATATTATACTATACAAAAGGGCCAAGCACCGAACCCTGAGGTACCCCAGTGGTTAGTTGACACGAGACTCCGCTCCTCTCTGAAATAACTTATAGGATGTTTGTGTTACATTTCAGTATGTCAACCTCTCACAGTGTAATGCAGAAAATGGACTAACTGAAAGCAGTATTCATTTATAAAGCAAAATTTTAGCTGTTAATGATTGGTTATCTGTGTATAGAGGTCATAAATATATACAGTAACAAAAACAGAACCTTAAATTCTAAGGATTAAATGAGAGTAGCCAGAGATGAAGTCCTGAAGGTTGGTGACTATGTTTCTACCAAAAGATAATCAGTGCTTGTCTTCATGCTATTCTTCAGTCCTGAGAGAAATCAAATGGCAGACAGAAGGATCCGGGAACACACTTGCATTGATTTATCAATTCAGCAATTATTCTCTCATTCAGTCCCCTCTGTGTGGGTTGCACAGTCTATTCTCATACTACCTACCATCTATGACAGGACAAATTGAATCACACCAATTCAATACCCAATTAAAATTATGGAAGCCACAACAGTAAAAGCTTGTGGATAATTGAAGGAGAAGGTTTCTGATACCTCTAATCAGATTACATTACAGAATGCTTCCAGAGAGGGTAAAATAAAGGTGCATATTAGTTTCACTATATGTGAACTTGTACTAAGTGAATTAAAGCATCAATGAAAACAGTCTTTGTTGACAAAATGGTATTTTAATACAAATAGGCACTGAAATGTGTTATTTTTACAAATCAAAAGAAAAGTTCAGTTTCATTTACAGGTAATCAAAAACCTAGGTTTAAGTCTGGGGTCCCTGAAGGATTTCAACTGCAGAGGTGTGTGAGAACAATGCAGCTCAAGCACAAACTGGAGTTTAAGCATGTTAAGGCCGATGTTTCTGTCAGTGTGCCGTTACTGGACCACTCGCAAACAGGGAACGAAACAGCTCAGACCTGAAAACAATCGGAACACAATAGGTTGAACACAAACTGTATTTTTACTGTCACTGGCCAAATAATGTAATTTTAAAAAGTACTATTTTTTGGACAATATTATGGTAATACTGTCTTAAGGCCCATTCACACCAAGAACGAGAACTATAAAGATCACTACATTAGCGTCCACACCAGCAGACAATATCGTCTGTTTATTGTAAGCGCATTATCGTCTACTCTACGGCTTTAAATTCTCGAGCTCGTCACAGCAGGATTGATTCTGACTGGGTGTCAATTTTATCGTTCATCAGCTAGAAAAAAAATCATTCTGTGAAAGTGATTTCAACGATATCGTTTCTCTGTGCCTTTACTGTTATAGCTGTGGTGTGTCTGCTATTCTTTAATACTGAGAATGATTTTTAGAACTATATTTTCATCGATATCTTTATAGTTATCCTTGGTGTGAACAGGCCATTAGACATGTTCATATGTACCGTCAAACCAAAAATTATTCAGACACCAGATATAATTTTTGATATTTTTTTTACTAGTGGGTGCAGGACACTATAGTTCATTTATGTAAGTGATGATAGCAAAATAAATTAAACTGAGACATATTATACCCAAAAATTCTTCATACAGTGGACTACCAGTAAAACTGAAGAAAAAAAAAATTGGGACCAAAAATTTGATTTGACACTTTGACCTGAGCATGTTTTTTTTTTGTTTTTTTTACATACCTTTCTATCAAAGTTATCTGACATTATCAAGATGAATTTGTTCTGACACAGTTTAACTCTTGAGTTCTTGTCATACTTTATAATACACTACTATTTACTCTTTTGAACTGTCTATTAAACCAAGAAATCCTGAAAAAAAAAAGCACCACGGTTTCCACAAAAATACTAAGCAGGACAAATGCTTTCAACATTGATTATAAGATGAAATCCTGAGCACTAAATCAGCATATCAGAAAGAGCATGTGACACTGAAGAAGGGAGTAATGGTTACTGAAAATTCAGCTTTGCTAACAATAGAATAAGTTATATTTTAAAAGACATTAAAATAGAACACTGTAAAAATATTTCACATTATTGTTTTTACTGTATTTTTTTGTCAAATAATTTAGTACATAAAGCCAATTAAGAATTAAAATCAGAAATGTTAAGCTTATACTTGTTGCATTAATTCTGCAATTAAAACCTGAAGCTGTAAATTTGTTCTCATGCATGTTTATGGCTGTTTTAGGCATTCCATGTCACCAAAATTGTGAAATTGGAAAATAACCTGGAATAAAACAAGAGACAACAATCTATATCAAGTGGCAGGAGGAACTCAATCTCCCTTTAAACCATTCGTGACTAAAGGCCACAAATCCCAACAGATAAACTGTGGCCCTATTTAATACAAAGAGGACAAAAGCACACATTCATGGTCCTGAGATTGAGGTGCTAATGTCCCAGAGGGGCAGGGCTGAGGCCAGGCTAACAGGCCCATCCTTAATCCGAAATCCCTGTTAGAAATGCACAACCAGCGTTCAGGATTACAGCACGCTGCCACACAACGCATACATTCTGATCCAAACAGAACACAGAGAAGAAGAGGGGTAAGGAGAGATGCTCAGGATCAAAGGGGAAAGTTGAGACCCATCTCTGCTGATGAGGTTTACCCAGGACCCTTATGCTACCCAGAATCCCTGGCTCCCCATCAGGGTAAATGCATTGCGATTATCTCTTAAAGGTGCCGTTGGAGATCTCGGAAAATGCTAACTTTAGCCTGATAGCACTGAAAGCGAATGTCCCACCCTCCCTGCAATTGCCGTCCAAAG
>JAFVLL020006649.1:0-41364 GCA_021397915.2 Tor tambroides
GTTTAAACATTTGTTATGTTCTCTATGTTCTATTGTGAATAAAATATTGGCTCATGTGATTTAAAAGTCTTTTAGTTTTCATTTTATTCAAATTTTATAAAACGTCCCAACATTTCCAGAATTCGGGTTGTAAAACCCTAATTAAACACACCTGAAGCAGTTAATCAAGGTCTTACTAGGCATACTAGAAACTTCCATGCAGGTGTGTTGAGGCAAGTTGGAGCTAAACTCTGCAGGACACCGGCCCTCCAGGACCGAGTTTGGACAGCCCTGTACTATACTATATTATATATATATATATATATATATATATATAAAACAAATTGTAGTAAAATGTTATGTTATACATAACTTATCCTGATGCTGGAAAATATTTGATATAATTCAATAATAATTATAGATACTAAATATTATATTATATTGTAAATTGACTTAAGATAATATATCTAGCTAAAAAAATTAATGTGTTATGGTAACATGAAATCCATTACATAATTTACCTGATCCTGATGCTGCTTTTAATAGGTTCAGAATGTTCAAGCTCCAGTTTTCTCTGTGAAAAAATCTTTTTGATGGTGTTTGCATCCTGGAAATTCATAAATATGAATATAAATATAAGTCTAATATATAAATATTCATATAAATTGTACGTACAAATAAATAGAATGTCAGAGACACATTACTTTAAATACTTGTGATCCGGGTTCATTGTAGGTTTTGGCATTTTTGACTAACAAGTCAATATCTTTAGCCATATGGTTTACACTTTTATAGTAGCCCATCTACAGACAAAAAGAAACAAGCTTCAGTGTAAATTGATAATAAATGGCAATATTGTATATGCTGTAATAAAACATGATCATAATAACAAGATACCTGAATTCGTTGCGCAATGATCTTCAGATCTATCGGTTCTTTAATAATAGCATAATAATCTGGATATTGCTGAAAAAGAATGTTTAAATGAATAAACATAAATGATATGTTTGTGTATGTGCTGAAATGAAATTGAGAGAACTACCACTTTAGAGGGAAGTCTCTGGAAAAGTTCACTAATGAGACGCCCATGTTCTGTGCACGTCAGCACAGCATCCAGAAGCTGCCCAAGAACTTCCTTAAGGCTCGAGATAGACTGTAAAAACAAAGCAAACCAGAATGATTTGTCTGGACAAATCTAAGAAAACACATTAGTACAGTTCCAAAGCATGCCTGTTATGAGGTGTAGGAAAATACTGAGAAAGGCGGATGGAGAATGACAGACAAGATCTGCGGTTTCTGACCTCCTCTTCTGTGGCCCCTCCAGGGTTTTCCTGTGAGTCATCATCGTCGTCGTCTTCATCATAGTCCCCTCGCTGCACAAACTCATTCTTGGTGCGAATATACAGATCCCACAGTTTACAAGCAGCTCTGTACTCCGGAGTTTCTGGCTGCGCAGGGAAAAAAAAAAGTTTCAGCTTTTTTTAATACAAGAAACATCAATATCTGGTCACACTTTATTTTAAGGTCCAATTCTCACCATTAACAATCCATTAATTACAACTTTTGCCTCAATAAACTCTTAACTTGCTGCTTATTAATAGTTAGTAAGGTAGTTGTTGTCACACTATTTGGACTTTGTTGTTGTGTTTCCCTGTTCTCGCTCCTTGTTTCAGTCCCTTGACCTATTTTCCCCTTGATTACTTGAGTTAGTTCACCTGTGTCTAGTTAATTTAGTCATTAGTTCCTTTTGTATAAATTCTGCCCGTTCAGTTCTTGGAGTTGCCGGTTATTAATGTGGATTTGCTTTTGCTTTGCTTTGTTGGATTTTCTGTTGTTTCCCTGCGGATTTATTAAAGTCTGTGGATTGAACAATTCTTCTTCGTCGTGCGCTTTAACTAGCTTAAGCTTTCCATGACAGTTGTTAAGTTTAGGTATTGGGTAGGATAATGGATGTAGAATATGGTCATGCAGAATATGTGTTTTATAAGTACTAATAAACAGCCAATATGTTAATAACAGGCATGCTAATAAGCAACTAGTTAATAGTAAGAATTGGTCCCTCTACTAAAGTGTTACCCAATATCTCAATGATACTTCATTGGTGCAATAATTAAAACAGAATACATTTTAAATATAAGATAGGTAACACTTTATTTTAGGGTCTCTTAACTAATTGCTAATTAGCATGCATATTAATAGAATATTAGCTATTTATTAGTAGTAATTAAGCACATATTAATGCCTTATTCTACATGACCTTATTCTACATCCCTAATCCTACGCAATACCTAAACTTAACAACTACCTTACTAACTATTAATAAGCAGCAAATTAGGAGTTTATTGAGTGAAAAGTCGTAGTTAATACTTAACAAGTGTTACCATAAGATATATACACACTTTGTAGTACGTCTTGGCATTGTTGAATAAGAGCTGAAAATCAGCTGTGAGCTGCTCAACATCATCATACTCCTCCATCTTCAGCTTCTGCTGGATTTTCATCATGTCAATGGGCTGAGACACCACATCGTAGTAATCCGGCTGGTTCCTGTAGGGAAGAATTATCTGTGTTATCCATTATGACGTTAAAACCTAGAGTTTTGGTTTAAGTTTTAGTTGACAGTAAGCTGGTTAAGGGCCAGAAATCTCTAATGTGTGACTGACCTTCTCTTTGGTGCTCTGATGAAGAGTTCACACAGCATCCTGCCCTGATCATCCTTATAGTCTCTGATAGTGTTGTACAACTCGTGACACACAGCAATCTGTAAGGAAACACTTACCGAATGACACACTATAACAACTGTGAAGTCATTTAATCTGTGAGAGCAGGAACAGGAGAACCATGATATAACTTACATTTCTGCATAAAACATGAGGAAAAATGTGTTAATATGCAGTTATTAATGTCAGATACATTAAATACATGAACTCAATCCAACTCACGGGGTCAACAGTGGGGATGTTTGTGGTTCTTCTCCTCTTCCGACTGGTTGAAGGTATGGATGCGGTCTGGCTGTCCTCAAAATCTCCTCCGCTCACACTGCTGGATGGAGAAGTGGCTCTCCGTCGCTTTGAGCCCATTGTAAAAGCCCTTCACATAGAAAAAGGATATAATAATTCAATTAGTTAATATTTATTCAAAGAACAACAACAAAATACAGTATTTGTGGCAACTACACATTCATGTGCTGAAGGGCTATCTTACAAACCATGAAACACCATCATAACTAACAATATAAAAAAAAAAATATATAAAAAAACTCACAGCTGTGGTAGCCAAAATAATTCAGAAAAATACAGTAAAAATGTAAACACATTTACAAAACAACCTGCACATTTTTACAGTTTAAAACTGTAATTTACAAAATAAAATTATTACATTTTAAATTGGTATATCTTTTCTGTAACCTTTTCTGCTGAATTATCTGCTACTAAACCATGTTTTGTACTCTTAATACTGACAACCTCCATATTAACACAGGTGGTAGAGAGAAAGCCACATCACAATCAGAGTTAATCACAAGTAGCTTTTCTACAATAATATAGAAGGTACAGTTTCATATAAACAAATACTAAACACCATCATGGTAACACACAACACTAAAACAATGCATTATACATGAGTTGAACAACATGAGTTGTAACATTGAAACCTAATACACATAACTGAAAACACAAACTATAACCACAGTTAATTAAATAAAATACAGTGAAATTTGAGCTGTCACAGGGAATTCTGGGAATATCGGTGCTTGATTTTTTCACTGTAAAGTATGAGATGACTTGTTCTTTTCACTTCCAAAAACTGTATATTTAACGGTATCTTACTGTAAGGTTAGATCTATTAGTTTTTCACTGTATACAGTAACATTTTTTTACAGCATTGTCATAGTCTTTTACAATTAACATTTCTATCATTATTTTACAGTGTACAGTTACAAATACAGTTGTGGTAATCTCAGCCAATACTGTTAGCTAAGATCAAATATAATTTATAAATAGTTCATAATAATAACAATTATTATAGTAACTGATATTTAGGATGAAACTATGCTTATCACGGGTAAACCAACACAAACAAATTCTCAAATGATTAATTATTAACATAATCATTAACTAATGGATTATTGTTGCCTTTGTCATGAATTAACAGTAAGCTTGTTAGAGTAATCCTACAGTACAGTAATACTTTTCATTACTATTACCCAACAGAATTATTATGCCTAGACACTTACCAGTGTCGTTTTTACAAAAATGTGCTATGGTAGCCATAATTCCCCTAAAAACAATAGTTACTCCAATTATTATATGTAAACAAAACAAAACCACATGCCATGGTCACTACTGTCACAAAAATATAAATGAACAAAAAATAAAAATAAGATAAAAAAAATACTAGAAAGCTTCTGAAGGCACTGATTTAAAGCCTTTATGAATATTAGAGGAAATGCTTAGGGGTCCAACAGGAAATAATTTTCAAATCAAGTATTTAATACAAGTAATTAAATAAGTACTTTATAGGCCTGCAATCGAGTATTATTGATGCAGCAGTACATTAGCAGTAATCCTGTTAAGAGTCGTACACTAATGCTTGTTAATGCCAGTTTACTAACAGCATTAGTGGTATAACTAAATATTCAAGATATCCACTTTCGAAACAGTGTGCAGAAATAAAACAACACAAGAAGCTGCATATAAACACCGCTTCTGCACAAACCTGATATTTATTGTGCTGTAATTACATAATTAGCATCTCGTACATGAGTGATGTGCAGCTATGAGAAACCGCGCGAACCTGTGATCAGCTGCATTTATTATCATGATAACTGATAATGACCGCTGCACTTCAGTAGTGTTCAGAGTGTCTGCGGGAATCAGTGGTTTACAGGGCGATGATGATGATGATGATGATCATGATGAAGGTGGGACCGCTATGTGTCTGCAGACACAAGCTGTGTGACACATGCATCAGCACAGGCGGATAAAAACAAAGACACACTCACACACACACGCACGCACTGGGCCATGCAACACTCTGCATGATGATGCTCGCGGTTTATTATAGCATGAGCAGCAGACATTGCAGACAATACACAGAGCGCGCCAGCTGCAGGCCTTACCGTCGGTGTCTGATCAGCTGTCTCTGAGACCTGTCTGAGGACCGACACACATTCAACACGGAGGCTGATTGATTTATTAAATAAAACCGAGATGAAAAAATTAACCCTTTATGGCGCGAAAGCGGAAGCGGAAGTGAGGAATAGAGACACGTGCTGCGCCCTGTGCGAGAGGAGCGCGTGCTAAAGCAGCGACAGACATGAAGAGACCAAGTGAGTATATAATCTCAAACAAATCTCGTTATTTACACGATTTAACTGTACACACACAACGGAAATCATTATATTTACCAGTTGCTCGTTGTAAGGACGTATCAGAAGTAACGTTAGTCAAACACACTGACAAAACCCACGTGTCTGTTTTGTAGAGTTGAAGAAGGCGAGCAAACGCCTATCATGCGCCAAACGCTTCAAAATACAAAAGAAGGTAAGAGGTTTTAACTGTTTATGCGCAATATGTAAGTGAATAGAGGCTTTGTTTCCGACCTGGTTGTTGTCAGCAAACTAGAGCTTAATATCACTAATAAAATAACACCATGGTTTTACCATGGTGTACAAAGGAGGTTTAGTAAATAACTTACCAAATGCCTAGTGATATGTGTGTGTTATATGTATTGTGTATATCTGTAATGGTGTACTTATATATGCAGTAAAACTAATGCAAGTTACAGGTTTGTGTTTGTCTATTATTGAGATATGCCAATATTAAAATGATGGGTGATATTGGTAACATTATTTTTATATTATTGTCAGTATTAAAATATAGTACTATATTGCTTAAAAAAAATAATATGAAAATCCATTATTTCAAATTCTTCAAAAGGCATTACAGCTTTATGATGTACTGTATTCATAAAATTATTAGAGATTCAACAGATTACATTTAATAGTGTTAGTAAGTTATTACTGTAACTGTATTGTACTATTATGCACTGTATTAAGCAATTTAACTGTATAAATAGGACTTGGAAATAAGTGCACAATTAAATATGTGACCCTGGACCACAAAACCAGTTTTAAGTGTCAATTTTTTTAAATTGATGTATGAAATTGATGAGATTTGATGTATGGTTTGTTAGGATAGGAGAATATTTGGCTGAGATACAGCTATTTAAACATCTGGAATCTGAGGGTGCAAAAAAATCAAAATATTGAGAAAATCACCTTTAAAGTTGTCCAAATGAAGTTCTTAGCAATGCATATTACTAATCAAAAATTAAATTTTGATATATTTATGGTAAGAAATTTACAAAATATCTTCATGGAACATCATTTTGATCCATACAGTGTATTTTTGGCTATTGCTATAAATATACCCCAGCGACTTAAGACTGGTTTTGTGGTCCAGGCTCACATATATGATATCAGTTTATTAAAATATCTATAATATAAACTCATATCAAATGTGGTGACAAGCTGACAAGCTATGCGATATCACGTTCATTATTGCAGATGAATCGCCTTCGATAATGAACGCGATATCGCGTAGCTTGTCAGTGAACTATGGCTCCGTGTATTAAATACCGCTCCATTTGAAAACAGGTGATGGAGATTTACCGCTAATCAAGGAACCGGCTTTACTGATGAGATGCGCATGCATATCGCATGAGATATGTCGCCCAGCCCTAATTGTACTTCAAATAAATTCTGTTTTGAATATCCATCAAAGAACCCTGAAAAAATGCATCACTTTTCCCACAAATATGATGATGCAGCAAATTATCAATATTAGAATAAAGTCTGGCATAATAACAAATTCAGCTTTGCCTTCAAAGGAATTAAAATAGGAAACAGTTATTTAAAATTGTAACAATTTCACAATATTACAGTATAATTGATCAAATAAATACATCCTCGAGCGTAAGCGACTTCTTTTAATGGTAGTGTGTCTTTAAAGTGCTCTGAAAAGTGTCCCAAATGCCTTGGGTATCAAAATATATTATTTATTTATTAATATTAATGTTCTTAATATTATTTAGTTCTGGCTGTTATTACACGCTTCTTTTTCTCCATTGTAAGGTTCGGGAGCACAACCGTAAATTACGGAAAGAGACAAAGAAGAAAGGGATAAGCCGAAAACCAAAGAAAGATATCGGAGTACCGAACAGTGCTCCTTTTAAAGAGGAAGTGCTTCGAGAAGCTGAGCAGAGAAAACAGGAGGTACGATCCCGACCAAAACCACAGACACCGCAAAACCCTAGAAATCAAACTGCAGTTTTCCATTTTCCATATGGACCTCACAGTGTTTGGTATATGTGTTACTGAAACATACGCTGTCACACTAAACTGATGTTCATTGTGTGTTGTTCTCATAGCTTGAAGCTCTGAAAGAGCAAAACAAGATTGCAAAACAGCAAGAAAGAGCTGCAAAGAGGAAAAAAGAGAAGGAAGCAGAGAGTGCCGGAGACGGACCTGCAACCAAGAAAGCTAAAAAGGTAAGATGGGTGTAGAAATGGTTACTATAGAAGTGACTCACTGGCTGTAGCTACCCTGCTAACTTTATTGTTCATTTGCAGGTGGCGAAAGCTAAAGAAGCAAAGGCTGCACTAATTAAACAGAAAAGCGCTAAGACATTCAAATGCTGTGAGCTGAACAAGGCAAGTTGACAAACGCATAATGTGGCCAGCACTTAACAATAATATACTCCTGAATCTGTGATGAATCTCTAGCTTGACCAGGTTGATCTTTCATTGGATTGAATTCTTGTGCAGGTGATTGAGGAATCTGATGTGATAGTGGAGGTTTTGGATGCCAGAGATCCTCTGGGCTGCCGCTGTCCTCAGCTGGAGGAAACCGTCCTGAAACATGAGGGAAAGAAAAAACTCTTGTTCATATTGAACAAAATAGGTAGAGAGCTGTTTGTATTGCCTTACACTTCATGTCATCCAGTTATCAAGATGGAAAATGCTTATTAAAGTCTGTTTTTACTCTCTAGATCTTGTTCCTGAAGATAACGTAGAGAAATGGCTCCGGTATCTTGAAGCTGAGTGTCCTACTTTTCTCTTCAAAGCATCAATGCAGATACAGGACAGAACTGTGGTATGTATATGTGGTTCCACAATGCAGCGCATTCCCAAATTATAAATGTTGGATGGGTATTTAATCTATCCACAATCGATCAGCTACTACTATTTAAAAGTTTAGAGTCGGTAAGATATTATATATATACATAAAATGTGTATATGAGCAAAATACATTTGCACAAAAAAAAATTATAAAAATATACCAATGTTAACTAAGTATATTATACTAAAAATATACTTAAAGGTATCAGTATTTAAGGGTTTGTGGGCATTCTTGCTCTTCAAAAAAAAATGTATTACCTTTTGTAAGCAGCAACATCAGTTATGTCAGTATCGTGATTCACAGTTTTTATTGCCAGTTTACTGAGGTGGCCCTGCCAGCTTGATGACCCAAGATTTAGTTTTTAAAGGGGTGGTTGATTGCGATTTCACTTTTTTAATGTTAGTTAGTGTGTAATGTTGCTGTTTGAGCATAAACAATATCTGCAAAGTTACGAAGCCGAAAGTTCAAAGCAAACGGAGATATCGTCTTTTAAAATTCTGGCAGTTTAATGCCTACAAAAACGACAGGTAAGGGACTACAACGAGTTACTTCCCGGGTCAGATACGTCACAGACCCAGATAAACCCCGCCCCCGGGAACATGCAGCAAAGGGGCGAGGCCATGCTACGCTGCTTTAGAGAAGAGGAAGAGAAAACTGCGGGTGCACGTAAAAATCTATTCAATATGAATCGCGATTCTGTCTTCTATCGATTCTAATGGATTCACAAGTTTCAAAATTATTAAAGCAGCGGTTCTTAATACTGCCTCTCTCTCTCTCTCTCTCTCATTCAGATCGTCAGATCAGCTCCAACAAACTGTTCCAATTATACACTTATTTTCACATAGCTATGAGAAGCGGTTGCTGTGCTGTATTAAAGCTTAAATCAGGATAAATCCGTATATTAAAAGCTATCAGAAGCAGTAGCACTTACAAATAACAGCGTATCTAAAAGTATGAACCAAAAACAAACAAACAAAAAACATACCATTAAAAGCTGTGCTTGCACAGGTTCTGCACGATCCTCTTCGCTAATATCCTCTGCTCTCATTCGGGCTCAAATTGATAAGTAATATAGATGACGCCATTGTTTACAATACAACCGGAGCACATGTGCTGAGCTGAGGGGTGGGACGTTCAGATGTGCAGTAGAGGCGGTTTAGCGAATCACAACACACTGGACCAGCTAACCAATCAGAGCCCATTACGTATTTCTGAGGGAGGGGCTTCATAAAACCAGGAAATAATCTGGGTGTTTATCAGAGAAGGGACAGAGAGGTGTGGAATAAAGGTAAATTATGTGAAAAATAATGCGTTTTTCAAAAAACTAAGCATGAACACATGTTTGACTGCACCCCATAAACACAGTCAAGCCTAGAAAAAAAACAGTCAACCACCCCTTTAATAAGCTTTAGTACAGGGGGAAAAACAACAATAACAAAAAGATGGATTTCAAAGATCGGCAGATATTGTCATCTCATAATCTCAATTTTACAGCAACAGAGGAAGCAGAGAGGAATTAATGCAGTTCTGGATCACAGCAGAGCAGCTTCATGTTTTGGAAGAGACAGTCTCCTACAGACGCTTACTGACTTCGCTAACAAGAAGGATGCCGAGACCATGCTTAAAGTTGGTGTTGTCGGTAAGATTTGAGGCATTGCTAAAAAAAAAAAAAATCCAACTCTGAAATAATTTTGCCTCTCTCATGCATTTCTATTAAAAATGTTGATATTGAACCATTTGCGGTTGTCTTGACTTCAGGTTTCCCTAATGTCGGAAAGAGCAGCATCATCAATAGTCTAAAGGAAGTCCGAGTGTGTCATGTTGGTGTACAGAGAGGAATGACCAGGTAAAGCCTGACTATTTTGTGTCCTTGCACATGTGAATTTGAAGCATGATGAACCGTATTGGACTGACCAAAGCATGAAGTCTTCAATCAATCCAACACTGAGCTTCATATCCCACAATGCATTTCTGCCACAGGGCATTGAGTTATAGCCTCAATAACACTCTTTCCCCCATACAGATGTAAGCAGGAAGTGCACATTACTAAGAAGCTGAAGATGATTGACAGTCCAGGGATTGTGGCAGCCTCCAGTAACCCAGGAGATGTGATGGCCCTCAGGAGCCTGCAGGTGGAGGAGAAGGAGGAGAGTCCACTGGAAGCGGTCAGGACTCTGCTGAAACAGTGCAATCAGCAGCATGTAAGGAACACCACTGCTCATGCCATCAAAACAAGATTTGTGGTTTAAGTTCAAGTCTGTTAGTTCACCCAGAAATGGAAATTCTGTCATTTACTCATCCACATGATGTTCCAAACCCGTATGAGTTTCTTTCTTCTACTTATTTTGAAGATAAGATAACCAAAAAGTTCATAGACCCCACTGACTTATAAAATATGGAACTGTATAGTGCAGGGGTGGCGAACTCTGGTCCCGGAGAGCCACAGCCCTGCAGAGTTCAGCTCCAAACCTAATTAAAACTCACCTGCATGTAGCTTTCTAGTAACCCTTCAGACCTTGATTAGCTTGTTCAGGTGTGTTTGATTAGGGTTGAAGCAAAACTCAGCAGGGCTGCGGCTCTCCAGGACTGACGTTCGCCACACCTGGTATAGTGTTTCATTTGGGACTCGACTAATGTCTTTGTTGCATTAACGCTCATGCTTTATACTAGGACTGGCCGATAAATAATAATAATTTTGATATAATTTTCCTCAATAAAACGATAACCAGATTTCGATAAATGTCTGAAGTTTAGGCGCCAAAAGCTGAAGGAAACAGCACTACTGATTTGAACTGCGTCACACAAACTATTTATCCTCTCGGCTCAAAGTTCAAACGACAGCGCAGCATGAGCTCACTAGAGCAGATGCGTTTACTCACTGATGAGTCTCGGTCACAAGAGCACTAAACAATGCTGTGAGATCCAGTGTGAAGCACTTGAATTCAGCGAAGAACACAAATGACTCTGTGATTTAAACTAGTTTAAAGTCAGATAAAAGAGCGCTGACAAACAGGAGAAACACTGTGCGCAACCATACAGTCAGAAGGCTTTTCAATCTACAAATCACATTATTTACTACGGATTTACTGTAGTAACACTAACCACACCATGGTATTTTGGCAAAAATGTGGGATTTTCATATCAAATTGTATTATATTATTAATGTAGACATGTATTAAAGGTGTAATGGAATTACGGTATTTAATTTTTTGTTTAAACTATAGCGTTTGTGCATTTAGTGTTTTTCATACAAATAACGAGAGACCATATAGTTATATTTTTATCATGGTTTTGAGGTGCTGTATGTGTGGGTTGTAACTGTGGTTATCATGATCTAAATGTATGCTAGGGGTGTGCGATATATCGTCTGCGATAATATCGTAATTATTGTTTTAACGATCTGCAATTTGACATTATCGAGTATTTTGTAAAAACCAAACAAAACACCTACGGAGTGCATGCATGCATTACGTGATGATGAGATAGAGATACACACATATATATATATATATATATATATATATATATATATATATATATTTATTTTTCTCTGCCATATATTTTGGTTACAAAGGAAATGGCTAGAATTGAATCTTTTTGAAAGCATCAACATTGCTTATATCCACAGTATAAGACATCAGGTATTCTGGTTTGTGACGTAATTGATCGGGCAGTTTCTAAAACTAAGGGGCATTTCATAGAATGTATCAGAACTTTAACAGTGCAAATACTTTTTGTATTCCAGTTCACTGTATTTTTAAGGGGGTTAATTTCTCTTTAACCTCATATAAATAAGACGATCTTCTCTCATGCGTCTCTTTCAGATAATGTTACAATATAATGTCCCAGACTACAGAAACTCCTTAGAGTTCTTGACCACCTTTGCCAAGAAACGAGGCTTCCTGCAGAAAGGAGGCATTCCAGACACAGAGCTGGCAGCCATGACATTCCTCAGCGACTGGACAGGGTCAGTTTCAGATGATGTTCATCATACCTTCAGAATGTGATGCTGAAATAACACTGTTACTGGTAAACTTCTGCTCTGTAGTCTGCCTTTGTCTTCCTAAGCTTTGTGTGATGTTGTTTTAGGCCAAAACTGAGTTACCACAGCAGAACTCTGGAGCACCAGGGCCTCCCCTCAAACCTCACTGATGCCATCGTGACTGAACTGAGGTCAGGTTTGGATATGGATGTAGTAAGGAAGGGCAACGAGAATGTTATGAAGGGTACGTCTCAGATTGGAATGATTTGATCAACTAATGGTTACGGTTTATTGAACAAATCAGATCAGTTTTGATATTTTATGTTGTGGAAATTAAACAATGTGTACCTGTCCTCAGGTGTGCGATTCCCCAACCTAGCGAGCAGTATAAGTTTTAACGCAAGGGGCCCCACCGCTGGTGTGCTGAATGTCAGTGAGCTACCTAAAGAGACCATAACAATCACAGCACCAACAGAAGCAGATGAGAAGGAGATGGATGGGACAATCAACACAGAGGAGGTACTTCCTATGGGAGACTAGGAATCATTCAGCAACTTCTGTCATCAGAGACAATGAGAAATGATGAGTTTGTTGTTCACATAAGTCTTTGATGACCTTCTAATCCAACTCTGATCTCACTCTGACAGAAACTCCAGTAGATTTGATATTCACAAACCATATGTGAGACCAACTTCATTGTTTCTCAGAATGCACATTGAAAGTTCAGTGCAACTTGAGATCTGTCATGCTGTTAATTACTACAGAAAATGACTTTGGCTTGTTGCAGTATGTAAAACACGTTTAGAGTAATGCTTTTACAATACTCCAAAGCGTTCAATTTGGATAAATGTTCAACATGCAGTTTTAAAAGTGTAGCCACAAGACATATAATATGTTGACATGAGATTATTTTGATGTGCTAAATTATATCCAATATTTTCAGCTCTTTCCATGTCCACTAGGGCCAAAAAAATGAAGGTTCGCTAGAAGTTTTGATAGAGCTCCTAGTTGAGGCTTCCACGTCGTCTTTTATTTCCTGAAGCAAATTAAAAATAGCATGATTTGGCAAACGACGTGTTCGGATAATGTGTTCTTCTGGCATTACAAATAAATTAATACATGTGGAAAAAAATCCTCTCCCTTTACGCCCTCTGTTCTCTGCAGTGCCTCCTCCTAGCAAATATAATTGCAGCCATTTCAAGCGCAAAATAGTTTAAGACATGCTTTTTTGGGTGTTAAATAATGGCACAAATGCCAGTAATTTGACGAGCGCAAACGTTAGTAAATTGCATTGCGTGATTCATTTTTAAAAACTCTCTCCCTACTCTACTCTCCTCCCATAAATTTGGGGTCTGAAAGGGAAACTCCTACAAATGCATATTCAATAAGGTGAGTGGTAAAAATAACCACGCCTTTTCAGTTTTCAGTACAATCCTGGCAGTACTATTTTAACACAAAAAGATGGTTTGTGCTGGTGCAAGCTCACAAAGTCTTTCATTGTAATTGTGTTACGTTAAAGTACAGAAGAAGTGACAACTTTTCCGTTGTATTGTGACGTACATCCAAGTAAACAGATTTTCAAAAAAGAAGAAATATAGGACAGGTACTATTTCTGTCCATTGGTTGTTGATTGGATTGAGATGTGGGCATTCCACTCAAAAATGAAAGCCAGCTTGCAGTCGATTGTGGAGGGTTAAGGTTTAAGTCGATTAAATGATTGGAGAAGTCTGATGTTTTTACCAGAAAAACAAGCTATGACATTTTGATTAAACATTATGAGGTCAAACATTAAAAAAAACAAAAACCTTGCATTGATGAATCATTCACAATAAGACCAATAACATGCATTTACAAAATAGGGTGAATTTTCATTTCATGCCGACTGTAAATGTAATTGCGTATTTATTTATTTTTTTAACAAACTGAGTGACAAGTCTATAGTGTTTTGCTGTCCATAAAGCTTGTTTTGTCCCCAGTGCATTATTTCAGTACTCTGAATTCAGGTTGAATATTGATTGGCACACTTTGTTTTTCAGCCTGAGGTTGAATCTCAAGTTTCAACGGTGGCGACACAGATTCAGGAATCAACAAAAAAGAGAAAAGGTTTGTTTAGTGACTCACACTTATGAACTTCCTCTTTTTTTATGTAACTGTCTTCTGACAATCTAAATTGTTTTGCCTTTTATCTTCTGTAGCCAAACCAACTAAAAAAGTTAAGTTTGTCCCTGTCAACATTGACCTGACTTCAATGCAGCACAACAATGACGACGCATATGACTTCAACACAGATTTTGTGTAAAATTTCACCAGCATGTACAGATTTATATGGATTGAGAGGAATCAAATTGTGAAACTGCACTCAGTTGGAATACACAATGTGTGATCTCTATGTCTGTATGTATTAATACATAATAAAATGTATTATTTAGTTGACTAAATAAAAATTAATACTCTTACATTGCATACAAAACTTATACCGCACTTTATTCAATACGTTGTTGGAACACTTTTTTCCTTTATGTACAAATTGGTGTATTTTCCCCTTCGGGTTGAGGACAATGCTGAGTAACAGCTGATATGTGGGGAAAAAGAGAGAGAACAAACAAAAAAAAAAAAAAAACATGCATCCATAGAAATGTAACAACACTGAACACAACGCAAGGGGAAAGTGGTCCTGTTGTGTCAAATACAGAAATTCTGAAATGTTAATAGTCACAGGTTTTTGTCTTAAGCCCTAAAGCAGTCTAAAATATATTTATAATGAAATGTACATTTCAATAATAAAACAAAAAAAACAAAGACTGGGTCCACAATTTCACCCAACGGTATTTGGAATCATACCGCTTGTTAAAAAAAAATCTAGACACTTGCATGGATGTAACATACAAAATTAAACCATTAATGGTACAGCTTTTAAAATCTTAGTGTTATTACTTTAGAATCAGACAGTGAATGCTGAGGTAGTGCATTGGTGTCGAATCTCGCCTTTTGGCTGTTGTTCTGTTCCAATGTTGGTCCCAGTTACTTGGGTACTCTTAGGTTTCAAGAAGGCCCCATATTTTGCATCCAGACATCCTTTAAACATCCCCGAACAAAGTCAAATATCGGCACGAGTCCACCCCCCCATCCCCCGTCTTTTTTCATATAGCCCAAACCAGGGTTTATTTTTCCTCAGCGGGTCTCCTGATTGGGTGGAATTTACCTATGGGATCTGGAATATACCATTTGTCCCAAATGTCAGAAAAAGAGGAGGCTCTTCCCCATGGCTTATAATGTCCGTTCCAATGGAGAAGTTTGGCAGCCTTCACAAACTGAGGCGAATACCGATTCCCAGCTCCTGTCACCCCTAGAAATATAAAAAAAATGTTGATTTACAAAGGCACATTACATTTATAAACCACAGCCTTGATCATTTCCTTACCGAGGTGTCGGACGTGCCACATTGGATCAATGTTCGAGTGGTGCTTGTAGAATACAATGAGCATAGGCGGCGTTGTGATGCTGTCTGCTAAAGTCTTACTGTAAAGGTCCTCCCTAAAACAAAACCATTAACAGTCCTCAAAGACACCTAAAATTTGACTAAAGAGGGTTAGAACTGCCAACAGATTTGACTAGCTATCTTTAACATTTTTTTAAAGAATGTTGTAATTTCCAGTAACATAATACAGCAGAACACAAACTAACTTGGCATTGCGCTCCATCCAGAACTCAAGCTGGCTGGTGATATTCTGCTGCTTCCACTCAGTTAAATTGGCCACAAAGACTCCAGGATTGAACGAGCAAGTGTTCGCTCTCATTCCAAGCTTCTTGATCGCCTCTTTTTTGAAGTCCAGAAAACCAATATAGCTGTTCTGCAGCATGTAAAAAAAAATATGCAAATCCATGTAAATATATAAAATATGTATGTAATACATATTCTGAAAACTTTCTTTGACATGGTGCTGAGCGGTACGACCAAATTCTTCTGAATAATTTCATACAGCAGTGACAGTATATAATTACAATACAGAAAATAAATGGGTCAAAACTGGTTTATATGTTTAAAAAAACATGGCTACATTTGGATAATGAAAGTCCTGAAAAACATCCTATTCTGTATTTTCATTTTCCTCCATGCATCTTCGTCATCCCCCTCAGCCCATTTTGATGAAGTTCTATGCACGGTGTGAATTCTGGAATACAGTCAGATGAAATCAGTACAGTACAATCACACCTGATTTCCAGCTCCTCTGACAATGCCTTTAGAGGACGCAGAGTCACAGTCCTCTGAGAAAGCTGCCGCATGTCCCAACTTAATACTGGTGTCGAAAAGCTCCCGAATGTCCCCTGAACCAGAGAAAAGATTGCAATCAATGCTCCTGTTACTTACTGTATTTTAATGGAAACTGCACAGTATCACACTATTCTATTTCTGCAGCATACAGTGTGCATACTTCCACAGTAAGCAGATTTTCTATATGCTTTATAGAAAATCTGTACATAATTATACAGATGGCCTACTACGTGGAATACAATACAATGAACTTAACATTTTATTTCTAGTGTGACAAATTAACTGGCAGTAATTTTGAACCTTTTATATACCAAATAACCATTGCGTTTACCAATATAACTGGACACCACTCGCTGAATTAAAAATGTAATAAGGTCATTCGACAAAAACGTATAATTTTTTATTTTTTTTAATATTTATTGTTGATAATAGTGCACGGTTTAAAAAGATACACCACAAATAACTATTCTGTTTAATATAGTATAGCTGTATTTTTAAACCTCAGCAAACTTCCAAGGGAGGCGGAATTTTCGTCCGAAATTTTCGCACGTTAAAAAATAAATACGACCTCACGTTGTGTCAATCACGTTTGCACACTGCCTCCGAAACTTTCGTCCGTCCAAAATCGGATCAGGTTCGATTTTCTGCGTTTTCGCATCCGTTGCATGCATTTTGATAGGAAAGAATGGGGAATACGAAAAAACGCATGCGAAAATTTCGGACTCAGTGTGCAATGGCCTTAAGTTTACTCGAAATGTTTTGAAAAAAAGCTTTCAAATAAAATAAAATGACTACAAATCTAGAAATTTCTTTCTTTTTCTTCTTATTTCAGATATTTCTTGTTTGCAATTTTCTTAGAATGTAGATATTTATAATTAAATTCAGCCCCAAACTGCTGGAAATCTTTCAGTAATTGTAATTCTGTATTATTTTAAATCGTTTAATCTACGAGCAATCCTAATTCCGGTCAATTTTGAATATGTGGGTCTAGAGGACAAAAAGGTTGAACCACTGCCTAATTAAATAATTACAAATTTATGACTCCACAAAGAGACATATACAAATATATATACAGTATACAAAATATTGAGGCAAGGAAACATGGTTTTGTTATTTTAGAGACTATTTAATTGGACCAAAAATGGTTATGCCCCAACTGAAAATTGATTAATGAAAATTTTGGGGTTCGTAAAAAATCCAAACTATAAAACTAAGCACTTCACCTTGTACAATTACGTCATCATCCAGGTAAATAACTTTCTCTGCATCCGGCAAGAAAACCGACAAGAAGAATCTGGCAAAGTTCAACTGGAAAAACAAGATACATACATAGTTATGATACACATTTTCCATTTTCACAACACCAAACGCTACTTATAAACAGAAGCGTTTGCAATTGATTACCGGCTTCACTGCCTCCACCTTCTGAGGATCATTAGAAATCTTTCCTGTGAGGATCTTCGGATCAAATATGATAATTTTGTGTTTCATGTCAGTCTTACTCAACCATGTTCTGGAATGAGAAATAATCATATTATGTGTAATGAAACATAATATTGTTAATAACCCGCTGTAATGCAATACAAGGTGTACCTAAGATGGACCACCGACTCATTTAGTGTCACTATATTGAATACTACATTGGCTTTGCTGTTGCGGTAGATGCTGTTCATGGCGGTGACAGCAGCTCCCAGTCTCTCCTCTGGAGCGGTGATGACCACTGGAATCTCATCTCCTGTCCTGATGACCCTATGATCCGACAGGAAGTCAGCCTCAAAGGGCAGGACCATCCCAGGCACGGTGTCTGCAAAAGGAAAATCAGTGAGGTGCGACTTTTCATGGTGCTAAAACACTTTAAAACTTCACTAACATGAGCATATTCATACCTGAATTCTCTTGCTTGAGGAAATCATTGAGATTCAGCAGATTTCGATGCAATATAATTAAAAAGGCGATGACAAGCAGCACAAGAATAACCACATTCACTGGAAAATAGAAGACGTCCAATATTTAAATTGATAGTTCACCCAAAAATGAAAATCATTTACTCACCCTCCATTTGTTCCAAACCTGTATGAGTTTCTACAGCTGACGGCAGCCATTGACTTCCATGGTATAGCAGAAAAAAAGTATATATATATACTGTATATATATATATATATATATATATATATATATATATATATATATATATATATATATATATATATATATATATATATATACATATACATATATGGCTGGTTTGGTTAACAACTTTATTTACTCTAGAATATACCCTCTTTGTGCTCAGCAGAAGAAAGAAACTCAGGTTTGGAACAAGTGAAGGGTGGATAAATGATGAATTTTAATTTTTGAGAGTGAGAGAGAGAGAGTGTATATGTGTGTGTGTGAGTGAGTGTGAGTGTGTGTGAGTGTGTACCTGTTTTTATACCCCGGTGGGGACTTAAACCTGAATACACACAGACTCATGGAGACTTGTGTCACGGTGGGGACCTAAATTGAAGTCCCCACGGGTAAACAAGCTTATAAATCACACAGAATGAAGTTTTTTGAAAATGTAAAAATGCAGAAAGTTTCCTGTAAGGGGTAGGTTTAGGTGTAGGGTTGGTGTAGGGCAATAGAAAATACGGTCTGTACAGCAGAAAAACCATTATGCCTATGAGAGTCCCCACAAAGATAGCGAAACAAGTGTGTGTGTGTGTGTGTGTTTGTGTTTAACTGGTATAACACATATTTACCTCTGCGTACAGTCATGGCACTCTAACAACAGCACTTGCGTTTCAATTCTACATCAAAACAAACAGTAACGTTAGTAAAACAGCATAGAAAACACCATAAATGTGTATTTAACTGAGGGCTAACGTTAAGTGGAATATAACAGAAACATTTTGTGACTGAAATCACAAAAGGAAAAATTCCTGCATATACAAACAAAATGCATTTTGGAAAAGAAGCAACTGTTAACAACACAAAAGTGTCAAAACTGCCGGTGTACAAACCCTTTTTCGTTATAATGTCTGGACTCTCTTCGGCTCTTCGTCCAAAACGCCAACTCAACATCAACAAGTCCAGTTACCCTTCAGTCCTGCAGAGAACACGCCACAGCCGACAAGACCTTTCACTGATTCATATGCTGTACTGATAGCGCACAACAGCAGCGAGTGAATCTTTTGATATCTTGTATGCTTTTCTACGTCCAAAGACTGACAGCAGCAAGAGCCAATAGAATTCGAGTGTGGTCTTTGAAGGCGCTTTTAATTGGCTTGACCTACAAAACGAACCGCCCCTTCACAGAACGAGTCACTTGTTTGGAGTCTTTGAATGTGACTCGAGTGGTTTCCTTCTCAATGTTATTATTTTATCAAACTTTTATTTTTTCATTGTGTGCAACTGTTTTGTCAGTGTAAAAACCTTTACCATGCAGTCAAGAAAACGGAATGAAAATATGATAACAAGACTCGTTTCGTTCATGATTCGGTGAATTTAAAAAACATTAATGAGTGAATGATTCAAGCCAATGAATTCATGATTCATTGGCTTGTCCTACTAGCGTAACGATGAAACCTACAGAAAGGGTCACTAAACGAACTAAAGAAAAAAAAAAAAGAGTAAAATGATACAGAAGATTCGAATAACTGAGATGAATCAAAACCCTTGAGTCTGTCCTGAATCCTTCCCAGTGAGTCCCTATGAGTTACAGATCTGATCATTTCGGCGGCCGATGACGCACTTGAACATGCCCATGCCCATAAATGGTCTGAAGCGTGCGTCCATATAACTGCCTGGTTAAAAACATACATTTATTTTAATTTATAATCGGACAGAGACTGCTTTGAGTTCTTATTACCTTACTATTCAAGCCACAGTTGCACTGAGAGATTTAATATTCACTCACAAGACATATTTTCCACTGGGCTGAGTAGATAGCACGCATTTTAGCTCAGCGGTTGTTTGTGTGAGGGGTCCTGCGGATCTCTACGTACACACTTTCAAACAGGAAACCGTCACTCTCTTCTCAATAATATTATCGAGCAGTTTTATTTTGTTATTTCAAAATGCTTTCAGCGTTTAAATCCATTCCGACACATATGGTAAGCCTATGTTTTTGATAAATTATTATTCATCTGCATGCATGTGTTTATAATGCGAGTTCAGTGGTGCTTAGAGCTTCAACACACTGACATATGTTAGCAGCTAACGCATTAGCGACGGACCTGCTCATTTTAACTATATAAAATAAATCTTTTAGTAATATTTTGCTACAGTAATCAACATAGTTACATCAAATAGTTAGTGCTGGTATCAGAACCAAACTGTCTGAACCAAGTCTGCACTCCGCAGCTTGGGGAGTCAAGTGATTGACAATAATTGTGAATGTAACAAGTATGATAAAATATTTCTTATCAAAAATATTATTCGTATATTTATGACGTAATCCTTAACATATATGTGACCCTGGACCACAAAACCAGTCATACGGGTGGGTTTTTAAAGATTTCTACATCATCTGAAAGCTGAATAAATAAGCTTTCCATTGATGTGTGGTTTGTTATGATAGGATAATATTTGGCTGAGATACAACTATTTGAAAATCTGGAATCTGAGAGTGCAAAATCGCCTTTAAAGTTGTCCAAATGAAGTTCTTAGCAATGCATATTACTAATCAAAAATTAAGTTTTGATATATTTACTGTAGAAAATGTACAAAATATCTTCATGGAACATGATCTTTACTTAATATCGTAATGATTTTTGGCATAAAAGAAAAGTCAATAATTTTGACCCATACAATGTATTTTTGGCTATTGCTACAAATATACCCCAGCGACTTAAGACTGGGTTTGTGGTCCAGGGACACATATTGGGTGTTGAGGCAGTTACTTTATGAGGTTGAAATGTGACCTAGTATTTTACACTTTAATATCTGAAATGTCATTTGCAAATTATACATTTATATGACTCTGCAACTTCGAAAAGATTAAATTACCTAATTTTTAGTATTTCTAGCAAAACCTACACCAAGAAAAAGTGTCTTATCTTATGCATGGTCTTTACAGCTCTAAAGTTTCTAATACCAATATGAAAGCAGAATGAGAATACGTTAATCATCTTAGATCAGTGTATATAATTTATCACACCACCTTAAGCAGCATGAATATTCATGTTTACAATGACTGTTTGCAGGACTATAAAGGACAGAAACTTGCAGAGCAAATTTTCCAAGGAATCATTCTGGTGTCGGCGGTAAGACAGACTGGCAGCACGTTTACTCTCTCAGCCATCACTACATCGTAATTTCTGCTCTGCCTCATGTCTGCTTTCCCTGCAGGTGATCGGCTTCATATATGGCTTTAGTATTCAGCAGTTCGGATGGACAGTTTACATAATGTTGGCTGGATTCACAATATCATGTTTGGTATGTCATAAGAATACTCTTTGCTTAATGTGAAGTTAAAAGTGAGAAAAAAAAGTGTAATTCTGGCTGTCTTGTTCTTCAGCTCACCCTGCCTCCCTGGCCAGTGTACAGAAAAAATCCTTTGAACTGGCAGCCGGCTGTGCCTGAGACATCTGGAGAAAATCGTGACAAACCTCAAGAGAGTCAGAAGAAGAAGAAGCACAAGTGATGCACGGGAGCATTTTAGTTTGGATTTGGCATAGCAAAGCCATATATGAAAACCTATTCATTTTGTCACTGTTTAAACATTCAGTATGTAATAAAGAACTCTGTTTGGTACTTTTTTGTTTGAGTTTGGGTTGTTAGCAAAAGACACAACGGGGTTCCTAAAAATGTCATTTATTATAAATCATTCCTTATTGATTTACAGTATTCGTAATATAAATATACAGTTCAGAAAATAGAAAAAAAGTAAACTATTTATATAACATCTCTTTTGTGATTCAAGATCGCTATCTACATAGCACAGGTTCACATTTCCAAAAGATGATGTCTGAAAATAATGCTTTTGTGAAATTTAAAGGTGCATAATAACAGCATTTTTTGCATATCTAGTGTTCAACTCACTTCTATCACTACACATTTACAAAAGCATTAAAAAAGTAACAGTGATTGTTGATAAGAGGCTTCAGTGAAGTGTTTAAGAGCACAAATCAGTCTGCTGCCCACCAGCAGTAATGGCATATCAGTGTTTGACAAGGGGTCCCTCGTGTGCATCTGGCTCAGTCTTTGAATGCGACGTCCTCAAAGAACTTCAGCTGTTGGACTTTCATTGCATACTGCTTGTATTTTTCCTCCCCCATTAGCTCTTGCAGTAGGTGCTGGATAGAAAAACAGAACAGAAATCAGTTAGCCTAACTGCCGTTAATTCTAAAAATGTTTTCATTGTTTCTTTCCATTAAAACAAAACAGTGTTCAAATATAAATACATCTCATTTAAATGTAACTATACTCTAAAATCAATGGGTCTCATGTACTAAAAATAGTATAGAATAATATTATATTTATGTGCACAGGAGAAAGTTAGATTTTTTGCATACTTGATGTTTATTTCAACCTCAATTTTTTCATGAATTAAGAATAAATTTCAATACAAAAGTTACTGAATCATGATTTGTACATGCACAGATTTCTCACACAGTTTCGTGCACTATATACACAGTTAGTAAATGAGACCCATTGTCTGGTACTGAAAAGTTCTAATCAACAGCCTATAGTATAGACTGTTATGTTTATTTCTAATATATTTCTATGTACAAGGAGACTTTAGTTAACTTGCCTCTCTCTTCTCTTCATCCTCTTCCTGCATGATGTCCAGGACTCTGTCCAGTAGCTTCACCCCGAGTCCTTTAACCACATCTGTACGCAAGTGCTCGATCACTCTCCTGACCTTTGCTGGACCCGTGCTGTCGTCTAAAAACACAAAATTAGGAACATGATGATGATTCGGTCACCAGACTACAACTGCAGAATTACTCTTTAAAAAAAAAAGCAGCTTTAATGCACATTTACTCAAAATATTTTAACAGTTTCATTTGCAGAAAAGTAAAGGTCCTTGCACACTAAGTCTGAAATTTTCGTAAGCGTTTTTTCATTTTTTTCGTATTCGTCATCCTTTCCTATCAAAATGCATGCTACGGACGCTAAAATGCAGAAAATCGAACGTGATCCGATTTTTTTTTATGGCGGACGAAAGTTTCGGAGGCAGTGTGTAAACATAATTGACACAATGTGAGGTCGTATTTTTTTTTTTTTTTTAACATGCGAAAATTTCGGACTCAGTGTGCAATGACCTTAAAGTGCCCCTATTATGGGTAATGGAAGGTTCATATTTTGGTTTTGGGAGTGGCCAACAACAGGTTGACATGCATGCAAGGTCAAAAATCACTTTTATTGTCTTATAATATGCATTTCCTCAACGATTCATTTTTCCTCCTTTGCGTGACGCTAATTTCATTTCCATTTCATAATAAAAGCTGCATTTATGAGTGCAGTGCTGCTTTGTGTACAGCGTTACCGGAGAAACATTTTCATTCAGACCAATGCGAAAAGACCAACAAATGGGCGGGCAATATGCTAATGTTTCGTGTTGACGTCAACATGAAACGGCTTGGGATTCGTTTTAAAAACGACTCGTTTCAATGATTCAGAGTCGGCTCTTTCTTTTGAGAGACAATAACTTTATACACGGTGCACTTTCAGATTGAAAACTTTGCAGGATGTTTTCATTCACTGTGTTACACAATGCATGAAAGGTCATTTTCAAAAATCCATAATAGGGGCACTTTAAATGTTAAAGAAAACAAAACAAAACATAAAACAACGTGAGTTATTACCTAATGGGAAGCCACTGATTTGGTAATCTCCCTGTCCCTCTCTGGATTTCCCATGAAGCATCAGGGTGTCCCTGTACTTCCGGTTTAGTTTGAACTCAGGCAGTGGAGTGGAGTGGCATCTTGACCCATCTGCCTCAAATGATACATCTCTGGCATCCATGTGTAACGTTTGTGTCATCATTTGGACCAAGTCTTGCATCTCATTGGTCTCAAACTTTCTGTTAAAAAAGCAATTTCAGAAACAATGCCGGCCGTCTTATTCGGATTTCTAAAAACTAGAATATTTGCAATACAGTTAATAGATTTACATGACAAACGCATAATCAGTATATGACAGAATTCTGACTCAATTCAGAATTTTTACATGCATAAATGCGGCCAGTTATATCTCATTAGAGTACAAGTTAGTGGGAGGTCTTACCGTTCTCTGTAGTCGCCCTCTGAACGTTCAGTGGAGCTGGTGGAGGAACTACAATCGTCTTCGTCAGACTGTCTCCACGAGCACTTCCTCTCCTGATACACAAAGAAAACCAAAATGGTAATGACAGAATTTTCTTACAAAAAATGGCCACACTCTAAGTGTATAGTGTTTGACAGTGCGTCCTGAGTCAGCGATAAAGATCAGACATACCTTTCTCGTTTCCAAAGTTGTGCTGGCAGGTCTTGGGCAGTCTAGCTGGTCTGTCTGCTTACTGTCTAATGAGGGGACATCACAAGGCACCCTTTTGACAGCGGACACAGCTTCAAAGAAAAGAAACTAAGGAATCAAATTCAGTGAAACTGTACAAAATCTCCTTTCATCTGAATTGATGTATGCAGCACCTGTGGGCTTTGATCATAGTGGGCAGCTCTCTTATGCATTCTAATGGACACATGCACAAACGCCTCGCTTTGATCCACCAAAATGGTTCTCAAGGGTGTTATCGCTCTTGAGGCTGCTTTAACAGTATGAAAGTCAGACCCCATTTAAATGGACTAAAAAGTGAACAGTTTCAAATCTAGCATACATATTGACTGTGTTTATACGCCAAAGAATAGTGCAATATTAGAACATGGTCATACTGTGCATGTCTAAATGTATTCAGAATATTTATTCCAATTACATCAATGCAGAAATACAGAATTTTAGTATTATTTATATAATATAGTTCTTTAGTAATAATTTGAATGAGCTTTTATTGTTTTGATTTTATTTTTTTTTTTATTGTAATTTTGCAATGTGATTTTGTCGTTTTTATTTTTCATGTTACTGCTTGTTTCAGCTTTAGTTATTGTTCAGTTTTGGTTTTATTTATTACCAGTTAGTAATTTAGTGCTTCAGTGTAAACTTACTTTAGACAGTTGCAAATGCAACATTTCTAAATATCATTTAGTTTTAGTTTCTCACATAATATTTATATTTGATTTAATTTCAGCTTTATTTCAATGTACAAAAAATGTTTTAATATTTTTGTTATGGCCATGTAATCAACATATTAACTTGGTCGTTGTTCTTGACCCTAAAAGTGTGTTCAGATCTTGCTTTGGTCCATTTCCATTCATGCTGTTGTATTTTAAATGTAATGGGATTTGGAGAAATCCACAAACCTTGTTGTCTGGAGTTCTCCTGTAATTGCTTCAGTCTTCTCCTTTCCCTGGCTGACAGTGGACGATTCTGTAAGTAACAGTGAGTTCTGTTAACAACAGCTGCAGCATCAGATTACTGCATGTATGTGTCTGACATAGGGATGCAGCCGTTTAATATAGTCTGTAATGTTTCACCTGCTCTGGACAGTTCTTGGTAGAGGACGAGAGATTGCCAGGTCTGTTTTTCTCTGAATGGCCTTTCTGTTCACCGTTTACTGATAGGATATCTTCTGGAAGAGGCGGCAGAGGTCTGGGCACTGTTTTGACCTAAGCACACAAATGTTTTAGTGAGAGCAAACGACAACAGTTATGATATCAATTCACTGAATTAATTCTGGTTCATGTTAAATATTTGATTAAAACATTATTTAATATTTTAGTTATCACTGAGTACTAAAATACAAGAGGGAAAAAATACAAATCTGTGCAATGTCCACATTGCTCACTTGATGGCTGTTCTGGTCATCGAGGGACTTGTCTTTCGTCTTCTGCCTGCGCTGACGTGACATGGACGGCTCGGAGGAAGAGGAAGAGGGCTGAAGAACTGGGCTGCTTTGATCTGAGAGAGCTGAAGTGGACTCTGAATTGGATGGCTCCTAAAATGTTATTATAAACAAAGTTTAAATTGGTTTACATTTTATTTAAAGGATTATATAAATATTTCTAATAAAAATATAAATTAAAAACATTTAGTTAATATACAGTATCGACAACAAAAACGATAACATAATTATTTGATTAAATAATTTGCATTTGAATGACCAATTAAAAAAAACAAACAAACAAAAAGGTTTTAAATAAATAAAGAAATAAATATTTATTTATAATAAACTAAATAAATAAATATTTATTTATAATAATATAAATAAATAAACTAGTTATTTGAACACAAATAAACAAACTTTTTTTTTTTTTTTTTAATGAAAGTTTTCCCAGATAAGTTAAATGTTTTACCATTAAAATTACAGGAATAGTCTTGAGTAGTTTCTCTGTGGAGTCTAAACTTCCCTGGAATATGAAGGACAACAAATACATTGTCTTCAGAGTTAAAGTAAAAAGTAAAGAAAAGCACAATCAATCCAAAAATAGAGACATTACATGTTATTTTTCCCAAACCCATATGAGTTTCTTTCTTATTTGGAATGCAAAAGGAGATATTTCAACGACTGTTGATTACCAAACATTTTAACTTCCACTGAGATAAGATATTTCTCAAAATATCTTCTTTTATGATCCACAGAAGAAAGTAAGTCATAAGGGAACGACACAAGGTTAAGTAAAGGTAAAAATCATATTTTGAGTCAACTTTAACGCTGAATCTTTATTTTAGCACAATTCATAATATATTTTCATGTCCATCAATGTTAGAGAGACTTTTAGATTAGATTCGATTTAAAATTAGGCAAACGTATCAAAAGTTTTGATTGGTTCCATCACAGTAACACACCTCACTCTCCTCAGTTGAACTTCCAGTAGGAACATCCTTTAGGACACAAGCGTTGCTAAGATTATCATCAACAGTCTTTCTTTGGCTCTCTGGCTTTGTCTCAGCAGTGTGATGTTGTTCCATGGGCTGGTGTGGGATGTCCTCCATCCCTGCCTCCTGCAGAAGCTTCATAGTGTCGTCGTTAGGGTCCATACTTGCATCAAGAGCCTTATTCTTGCTTAGCATCTTGGTTGGATCTGAAGGCTTGGGTGTAGTTGAGTTTTGAGATATCAGTCCATTCGCTGACATCTTATCCTCCGCACTCCTGACACCTAATGCTTGTTTCAGAGGGTGTGTCTGAGCAGGACCAGGATCTTCTTTCTCTTCTTTCTCTCTCCTCTTGCTCACAGATGGCAGCTTGTGGTTCTGATGGCTGCTAGGTGGTTTGGCTTTCCACTGTTTTTGTTCCTGGGATTGGATTTCAATGTCTATATTGCTAATGGTTGCTGTAGATGGACCTGTTGAGTTGAGAATGTCCCGACTTGGAGATTTAGGGGGCAAGTGTGGGTTAGGAAGCAGTTTTTCCACTGCACCATTACAGGGTTTTTGTCGGTTCAAGTGGTTTTCTTCAACCTATGAAATGTTGAAAACAAAACAGACGTACTGAGATCATATCCATGCCTAACACAGAAGAACAGCAGACTTCTAGGATTCCCATTTTATCATACCTTTCTTCTTCTGGACTTTGATTCAGAGTTAAGACATTGTTGCTGAACATCATGATTTGGTTTGGTTGATGCATCAGATCCGGCACTGTTCGGTTTGCTGTTCGCTGCATTTTTCCGTGATTTGGCGGTTTTTCTGTTAGATCAGTAACAGGACAGATGATTTTAAAGTATTTCAATATTTTTATTTCAACTTTAAAGACAGGAAAGTGTGCACATACTCTTTTGTGGCCTCCAGGAACATGGAGATCTGCTGTTTGATGTACGGCTGTCGGAGAATGTGTTTGACGTCTGGCCTGTCCTCTGGTTTCTTACACAGCATCCGCTTGATCAGTTCTCCCAACTGGGGGTCATACTTACTCGGCATTTGCGGCAACTGAACATTAAAAATTAATTTAAAATGTTGGAAGAATGTTTTGAATGAACAGCTCTTTAGATTTGATGCATGCAAATATTTACAGTTCAGTGAAACAGATGAGGAATATATTCATGTACCTTCCCTTCCACGATACGATACACAAGAGAGTTCATGTCTTTTGCGTTGAAAGCGTGTTTTAGAGTTGCCATTTCATACACGCAACATCCCAGTGCCCACACGTCTGACTGCAAACACAACCAAACATAACTAATGATTTATCTAAAACACTAAATATCTGGGTAAAAAGATGAAAAAAAAGAAAGAAGGAAAAAAAAGATAAATTTTGCAAACAGAAAATAAAGTCTGGTTTAGGACTATTAAGATTTTGGTCCTAAAAATTAAGAAAATTAATTAATTGATTGTCATTACTATAAAACAGCATATTGCACAGTATTAAGGCAGCATAAAAACTGTACAAATGTAAGATTTTTTAAAATGATATTAGCAAATGTCTCTTATGCTCACCAAGGCTGCATTTATTTGAGCAAAAATACAGTAAAAACTGTAATATTGTGAAATTTTATGGTAATTTAAAATCACTGTTTTCTATTATACTATATTTTAAAATATAATTTATTCTTATGATTTCAAAGCTGAATTTTCAGCATCACTACTCCAGGCTTCAGTGTCACATGATCCTTCAGAAATCATTTTAACATGCTGATTTGCTGCTCAAGAAAGAGTTCTAATTATTATCAATGTTGAAAATTATCAGTTGTGGTGTTTAATATTTTTTTCACACTTTTTTACTTAAACATTGTGCTTTGGGGGTGTTTTTCTGCTAAGAGGACAGGACAACTACACTGCATCAAAGGGGCGATATATCTCATGCGATATGCATGCGCATCTCGTCAGTAAAGCCGGTTCCTTGATTAGCGCTAAATCTCCATCACCTGTTTTCAGATGGAGCGGCATTTAATTCACAGAGCCGTAGATCACTGACAAGCTACGCAATATCGCGTTCATTATCGCAGATGCATCGCCTTCGATAATGAACGCGATATTGCGTAGCTTGAAAGTGAACTACGGCTCTGTGAATTAAATGCCGCTCCATCTGAAAACAGGTGATGGAGATTTAGCGCTAATCAAGGAACCGGCTTTACTGACGAGATGCGCATGCATATCGCATGAGATATATCGCCCAGCCCTACGTCAGGGCCAGGTCATTGAAAATGGGTCGTGGATGGGTATTCCAGCATGACAATGACCCAAAACACACGGCCATGGCAACAAAAGAGTGGCTCAAGAAGCAGCACATTAAGGTCCTGGAGTGGCCTAGCCAGTCTCCAGACCTTAATCCCATAGAAAATCTGTGGAGGAAGCTGAAGGTTTGAGTTGCCAAACGTCAGCCTCGAAACCTTAATTACTTGGAGAGGATCTGCAAAGAGGAGTGGGACAAAATCCCTCCTGAGATGTGTGCAAACCTGGTGGCCAACTACAAGAAACGTCTGACCTCTGTGATTGCCAACAAGGGTTTCTGCACCAAGTACTAAGTCATGTTTTGTGAAGGGGTCAAATACTTATTTGACTCACTAAAATGCAAATCAATTTAAAACTTTTCTGAAATGCGTTTTTCTGGATTTTTTTGTTGTTATTCTGTCTCTCACTGTTCAAATAAACCTACCATTAAAATTATAGACTGATCATTTCTTTGTCAGTGGGCAAACGTACAAAATCATCAGGGGATCAAATAATTTTTTTCCCCACTGTACATTTTTTAGGATTTTTTGATGAAAAGAAAGTTCAAAAGAACTTGTTACAAAACATTTCTAATTTAAATAAATTTGCATTGCTAATATTGGGAATTAGTATAGAAAATGTGTTTAATTGTCAAATAAAAACAACACCACCACAATACAAATTCCAAAAAGCACTGCCTGTTTTTTTTGTTTTTTTTTAATTTTGGGGTGAAAAATATAGCTGCAATATATTCTTGACAGGTTTTGTAACATAGCAAAAGTATTAAAAGTGATTTAGCCAAAATTGACATAGACAATGACACATCCAATGATTATTGTAAGTCCATGCAGTACCTTGTAGTTGTAAGGTTTGTTGGAGAACAGTTCTGGACTCATGTAGTAAGGTGTGCCGATCAGAGTGCTGGCCATGTCGTTCTGACTCTCCAGGACCCTCGCGATGCCCAGATCACCCACTTTGATTATATTAGTCTTGGTCAAGAAGATATTCTGTGTTTTAAGATCTCGATGCAGGATGTGCTTCTCATGTAAATACTAGGGATCAACAAAAATGAAAAAGCTTTATTAATCAGCAAAAAACTCAGAAAGGACAGAATGATGGCCATTGACTTACCTGGAGGGCCATGGCAATTTGAACAAACCACTCCACAACTTGTCTCTCAGGAAGCAGTTCTCCCTTCTGCTGTTTGAGTCTGTGGTACAGATCTCCTCCCTCGCAGAATCCCATCACGATGTAAAGCTGACAGTCCTCGCCTTCCCACGATTCCCGGTATGTGACGATGTTGGGATGCTTGAGCTGTGAGAGGAGCTGCGCTTCCTGCTCCGCGGCTCGCCGTTCGCGTCTGGAGGATGTTCTCAGGTTCAGCTTCTTGATCACATACTGCCAAAACCATACAATATATATTGTGTTATAACTTTGCACATAAACTAAAGACATGAATTCTAGTGGAAAATGTCCAATGTCTCCAATGTTTGTGGTAAAGAAAGATCATATAAGCAATCATATGTACCATATCTCATGTCCATTATTTTCATTTTTGTTCAATATTAAAATCAAAAAGGATAAAAAATATTAAAATCAAAAAGGATAAAATCACTGCACTCTACAGACTCAAGTTGCATAGATCCATAAAAACTGAAGTAGGATCATTCCGTGTCAACTCAACCAGAGGTCCCGGCTCAAATTTTTGATTTTGCTAATATTTATTCTGAAGAAAGATAAACATGTCTAGTGATGAAAGCCAAAATATTAAATGTCGTGGATGAATATTTACGGAGTAATCCACTATTTTGTAGAGGCGGGTCAAAATGGCAAATTCACCAGAGATTCAGAGCCAAATTTCAGGGGGTTAAAAAAGACTTAAGAAAGTTGGCAGCATCATAATTTTACTTTTACACACAGATTGGTAGGTCTGTTAGTAAAATCTGTTGAATTTAGCAATCTTTGTTCCATTGTGTGCAAATGGTGACCATTCAGAAATGGAGAAAGAGCACTTTTCAAGTTTTTTCTCCAAAGTTTTCAGGCCTGTATCTCAAAAAGTATTAAAGATATCTTAATGCCCTTTTAGATATTGGGTTTTAATAAACTTTCTTTTGGCGTCTTCATTTTCAAGGCCCAAATGGTTCAGTTCCAGAGATAATGGAATTTCAATATGGGTTCAGGAGTAAATCAATAAATTGTACACATTTTCAGCGGTCAAAAACCAAATGTGGGTCACTTTGCAAAAATATGATAATTCTTTTCTTATAAAGAGGAATGACTGAATGTTGAAACTAGAAATGTATCTCATTTCCTTCTGTCAAAACAACTGCATTGAACATACCTGTCTGAGTGCCATAAATATTCTTTTTCCAAAGTTTGTGTGCCTATAACTCAAGAAGTATTAAAGATATCGCAATATAATTTTCGATTCTAGTTCTTAATAAACTTTTCTTTTGGAATCTTTATTTTCAAGGCTCTGTATCATTCAGTCCCAGAGATATGGGGACCTCAATGAGGCCGCATATTCAGACTGTCGAATAATATCAATTTTCAGTGGTTGAAAGCCAAATGTTGGTCACTTTTTATTTATTTATTTATTTTAGACGTTTCAATATCGTTTAAAATGTACATGTAATATCTCAATAAGAGGTCATAAAAATGCACATATGATAATTAAATTTTAATTTAAAATTTTAAGAAAAAGGTTTCTCAAAATAATTACAGAGCACGTCACAATGCAGGATGTCAACTGCCTTTATAGTAATTGATCAAACAAGTCAACAATATCAACAACATTAAAAACATACATTATATGTCTAACAGGTTGATTTGATTCCTGTTTTTCATACATATGTGACCCTGGACCACAAAACCAGTCATAAAGGTCAATTTTTCGAAATTGAGATTTATACATCATCTGAAAGCTGAATAAATAAGCTTTCCATTGATGTATGGTTTGTTAGGATAGGACAATATGTGGCCGAGATACAACTATTTGAAAATCTGGAATCTGAGGGTGCAAAAAAATCAAAATATTGAGAAAATCACCTTTAAATTTGTCCAAATGAAGTTCTTAGCAATGCATATTATTAAACAAAAATTAAGTTTTGATATATTTACGGTAGGAAATTTACAAAATATCTTCATGGAACATGATCTTTCCTTAATATCCTAATGATTTTTGGCATAAAAGAAAAATCAATAATTTTGACCCATACAATGTATTTTTGGCTATTGCTACAAATATACCCCAGCGACTTAAGACTGGTTTTGTGGTCCAGGGTCACATATTTGTATTTGCATATTTCTGATGTGAAGCGTCTTAATTTTCGTCTTACATTATAAGTTACTATAAATGTGTTATGTACAAGGAATATTAAACGCATCATAAAGTAATTAAAAATCCCAAAAGCATTTCCTAAAATATGCAAATACACACTTTTATAGAAGAGGCTACGTTAACTCTCAGCTGTAATATCAACAACCACAAAGTCTGTTATTAACTAATGCTTAAAAATAGCATTAAAAACTCAGTTCAGTTTGGCAATTAGTTCAATATATAAACCAGCGTGTTACTGATTAACAGGAATGCACAGGTCTGTGCACAAACTCAGATGCATGCACCACTCTGTTACCTGTTTACGGTCTGATTTGTGTCTGACCAGATTCACCTCCCCATAGCTCCCCTTCCCCACAACTCTCACGAATAAGTAACTGTCCATGATTCTCCGTCCAGAGACGCTCTCTGTATCACATAGCGAGTGATGTTAAATCCTTCCGCAGAAGTTAAATTACAAGCAAGCGCGCTATTCTCAATGCACCGACGGTGATTTGTGTTTCAAACTTGTTTTGGGTGACACAGGAAACGGCCGAGCACAGCTTCAGCGTCACCAGGCAACTGACCGCATTAACACAGCACGCTCCGGATTAATGCGTGCGCTTTGAGAACAGCGCCCTCTACAGGCGCAGCGACAGATGACAGACCAGAAAAACAGTTATTAGAGTCTCAGAGAGATACTGTATGTTGACTGTTGTTTTATGTCATAATAATTAACATCTACAAACATTTTTAATCAGTCTTTAGTATGGAAAGTCTTATAAAGATTAAAGTTGTATGTTAATAACCAGTGTATAGCCCAAGTCAAACAATATTTTCACCAGTAGGTGGCGTAATGTTTTTATTCACGTATCAACCACGGTTTGGGGCACAGGCAAAAGACCAAAAAAAACCATCGGCCATAGTTAAACAAGCAACAAAGTTTTAACATTTCCTGAATTTTTAAACCAATGCTGAGAATGAAGTGAACACAAAGTTTAAAATCTAAAAATGTGTTTAAACTGCTTGAAGTCACATGTAACACATTGGATTTCGATGTTCCACTTTATACATTATGCCATTGCTAACTTTGCAACTACATGAAAATGAAAAATACGAGACATGCATATTTTTTGTGTTATATAGTCTAATAGCCTATGCTGATTTAGTGTTAGATTATTAACAAATGTTCTTAATAACAGCAATACATAGATCAGTTGAATGCATTTTTGCTGAATATAAGCAATTCATTCATTCATTCATTCATTCGTTCGTTCGTTCGTTCGTTCATTCATTCATTCATTCAGTAAGTTTTTATTTAAAAAAACCGTTTGAACTGTGTAATAAATAAATAAGTATATATACATACATACATACATACATTCAGAAAGAAAGAAAGAAAGAAAGAAATGTTTCTTGAGCAGCAAATCAGCATATTAAAATGATTTATGAAAGATCACGTGATACTGAATACTGGAGTAATGATGCTGAAAATTCAGCTTTACATCACAGAAAAAAAAATTACATTTTAAAATAGAAAACAGCTAGGCTATTTTAAATTGTAAGCGCATTTCACAATATCACTGTTGTGTATTGTGTATTTAAACTGTAAACTGTATTTACTTTTATATCAGCGGAAAGAGGTCGAGGGAGAGAGGTTTTCTTAAACAAATTTGCCCATCAGCACATCCTGAGCTCTGAGGAATAAGGATATCAGATAATGCCAGCTATAAGATCAAATTCTAGGAACACCGATTAGGACAGACATAACCCCGCCCCCATTACCTGAGAGTCAGCGATCTCTTTCATCTGATTGGCGCAGAGCAGTAGAGGCGTTGTGACGTCAGGGGCGCGCTGAGACTGGGTCAGCCGGAGGAGCCAGCAGTCAGATCTCCGCGAGACCAGTGCGAGCGCATTCAGATTACAGCCAGAGACGCGCCGCTGCACCTCTGCGATACACAGGTACCGACATCCACTGCATTTTAACGCTGTGTTTAACACGAAATGCTGAAGACAGGCGTGCATGATCGATAACTGCTGCTGTGTTCCGCAGCCATTTAAAAGCTCTTAGTAGTCTGTAATGTTGGTCTTATATATTGATATCATGTATTGTGTATGTATGCATGTTCATAATGCTGCATTATTAATAACCATGCACTTGCAAATGCAGGCAAGTCCCACAGATTAAGAGCTTACAGTCTGTCTTAGTTTGTATTAGCTGGTTGTCTCTACTCCACATGAGTTTATGAAGGGTTAGTTATCTCAGTCAATCAGAGGATGTGGTCAACCACTCCTATAGGTCTTTGAATGCACTGAAACTTTGACAGCTGATGGTTTGTAGTAGGCTATATAATGGATGGACTGGAGATGAGAAACAATATATCTATTTTTTTTTTTAACGTTGTCATTGTGATGCATCAATTTCTTCTTTTCAGATATATGTAAAAATATATTTTTCTGTTATATTAAACACTCTGCAAGTTTAAAATTGAAAACATATCCCCGCAGCATTTAATGAAACTAAATTGCAAAAATTACACTGTAAAAAAAAAATTGTTTCAAATAGTTGTTTCAACTTAAAATAATTTGTTACCCCACTGACTTAAAATTTTTAGTTTAGTCAACTTGAAATTTTAAGTTACTCAGTGTTAATTTAAGGGACAACTGGAATATTTTAGTTGACTAAACTAAAAATTTTAAGTCAGCGGGGTAACAAATTATTTTAAGTTGAAACAACTATTTGAAACATTTTTTTTTTTACAGTGTAATTTTTTGAACTTCCGCAACATTCTGGCATCAGACTAGTGAATATTTTAGCAAATTATCAACTGTGTTTTTCAGTCAGTATTTGTTAGTGCCATTAAAACTGATTTGATGTCAATCCATGTCATTCCATGTTGATATCTTTACTGTAATGGTGTTCATAACCATTATTATGACTTTGTCAGGCTGTTTCCTCAAAAGTGGCACAGTTAAAAACCATCAAACTTGACAGCAAAACCACAACACACGAGTAAAATTGCTTAGCAAAGAGATTTATTTCATCTGACACAAGATCATTTACAAAAAAAACCCCTCAAAGCAGCAAAAAAAAGAGGCCTGTTTAACTGTAAAAATCAGAGAGATGGTAAAAAGGATGCATTGATATAGAATCTTTTCTTTCCATTCTTTAGATATGGAAGCTGCTAACCATCATATCAGCAGATAAATCTAAATCTTATTACAAAATCAAAAGGCTAATTGCATCCAAGCACTTTAAACTTTATCAAACATATAATATAAAACTGCTTAAAAAAAAAAAAAAATTACAAGAAATTTTAGCCACCCCCCCCCCCCCCCACTTCAAAATCATTTACCAATCATATACCCTACTTTGAACCAGTTACAAATGGCTGACCTTAAAATTTCTTTGAAAATCATATATAATTTTCCATATCTGACAGATAGCACATATTTTTGATACCAATATGACCTCCAATATATTGTGCATCCCAATAAAAATGGTCAATAACTTATGACTTTAGTGGAAAACAGTAAATAAATGTATTACACAACCCCTTTAAAATATATGAAACCACACTTCACTGCATTTGACCATAAAAGGACAAAGCTAGCTTCTAATAGACTGAAAATGCTTGATGTTTTAGTTTAATCGGTGTTATCTTATCTGAACACAGCATCTGTTTCTGTTAACCGGTCAATCAAGTAGTTCAACATGCATGCCCCTTCTCTTTCAGCCCATTAGCATTTCATTTCTGCGTTCTTGTGATATTTCCTCCTGTTTGCACACAGCCAGTGTTGGCATTATTTAAAGCATTTTGGCTGTTTGATTTCCTCATTTGAACATTCAGGCATCTGACCGCCTGCCGGTTTTAGCAATTAATAATCTCAGATGTAGTTGGTAACAGTCTATAATTCGACCAGTTGGTGTACTAGAATAGATCAAGCCTTTATCAGTCATTGTGGGCTGCTGTGACAGTCAGAATGTGACTGTGATGTGCAGATAGACGCATTAATGTTAGGTCTGGTTACAAGCAGCATGTCTTCCTCTTTGCAAAGCCTTCGTTTGTGCAGTCAATTGTGCAGTTCTGTACCAGGCTGTAGAAGGAAATAAAGTCGTAGTTATAGCTGCATTATAAGTGTCCTAAAACAGTAACAAAGCGGCAGCTGAACTTCCCTGTGCTTTCCCGCGGCATTCACTTCCCTTTAGAGTCATGTCGAGGGCGCTGCGCTTTGACAGAGCTATTTGCACATATAAAATAAACAAAATACAGCATTTTGTTATAGAGCAAGTCATGAAGGTGCTGTAATTGAAAGCTGAACTTTGTACCTGTGTGCAAATATCATGTGGATCACACACTTGATGGGTTGATTGTCGCAAGCAACCATATGGCATTTGTGTATCTGTAAGCATCTTGTCCATGCTTAAAGAGACAGTGCAACCAAAATGAAAATTACCTCATGTCATTCCAAACCTGAATGACTTTCTTTCTTCTGTGGAAAACAAACGTTTTTTTTTTTTTGCTCACGGAAGTCATGGGACCCCAGTGACTTTCATTGTATGGGTAAAACATGTTAAAATATTATTTGAAATATCATCTTTGTGTTCCTCACAAGAAAGAAAGTCATACAGGTTTTTGGATCAGCATGAGGTTCAGTTGGATTTCATGTTTGGGTGAAATACTGAAAATTTTGGCATTATTTTATTCTAGAGAATCTTTATGCTCTTATTGGCACACGTACTTTACGATTCCATTCACAAGCCCTTGATTCGATTCCACTCTTGATTCTACCTGATTCCTTTGAATATATATCAGTTATAGTACATGTTAAGTTTTCAGAGGGAACTTAAAACTTTTTCTACCAACTTTTAAACTTTTTCTACCAAGCTTTAAACTGTACAGGAAGGGAACCAGTTTTTAGAGAACTAGTTTTCATGACAAAATTATTCAAGCATACATTAAATAAGACATCACTAACAGTAAAAATATAATTACAATATTGTGCATATATATTTGTTGTCTAGAAAAGCTATGAACATTAAACAGCAGTGAAGTTTTAAACTTTAATTTTAAACATTAAATATTGATAATCAAAATGAAGATCGATTCAAATTGATTAATAGGTGTTATCAACCCAGCCTTATTTTGCAACAGTTCATAGCTGCAAAGTCTATTAAGCTCCACAAATAACAAAAAAGGTAAATAAAGCACCATAAAATTAGTCCATACGGCGTTTGCACTATATTGAGATACTATGTGTGAAGAGCAGACCAACATTTGAGTTGTTATGAGCTTCGCCAATATGGGGGAGTGTTGATTCGTTTGATTAGTTCTAATGATCACTGACCAGTGTTGATTGTGGAACCTTATAAACAGATAAAGCAAGTCATTACATAGCTTGTCTTTGCACATCCTGAAGCGGAGGCCTTTTTTAGGGTGAGAGAAGACTTGCTGAGGTTACCGCTGTGTGTATGTATGCTCTATACTTCCTGAGTTTGAATTATGTTGTGGTTAGATAGCTCATCTTAAAAGGAGAAGTGCAGTTTGTGGTCATAAACACCCATGACAGACTCTATTAGCACGAATAATGAATTGTTCTGAGTGTGGTGTGACACTATTCCGACCTGCTGAAGGTTTAGGTGTCACTCTGTATCTCTTCTGTCCTCTTCTGAGCAGCCATGGGAAACCAGTGAGTATCTCCATCGTCTGTCTGATGAATTCAACATTTTGAATGCTGCATGATGATCTAGATGGTAGCGTTGTGTATGGATGTGTCTGTTTTCAATCCTTCAAGCTTGCCTTTTGATTCTCCTTTCTATGTGGGTTAGTTCATAGCTCTCCTACAATCTATTTCTTGACCTCTACTTGGTTCCACACTAACAAACGATGAATTGAAACCCTTTCTACCACTGGACCTGCATGCACAGTGATGCAAATACCTTTGTTATGATATATGGTGCCTATGTATACGACTCTTAAAACTTCTTGCCTGAGATTTGGGATGCCTTTAAATCTTTGGTGTATGTTCATATTTTGCTTGCCTGGGGAGTCTTGGATAAAGTGTAGTCTAACTCAGGGATGTGTCTGGATGCTCTGGTGATTCTCAATGAGAAAATAAATGGGTTAGTCGATAGTGAGAATTTAATGTCTCCCATCTTCTTTGCATGTGTCCATGTTAGATGTCAGCCTGGGCATCACATTTAATTCCTGCACTCTTTCTTTGCTGTCTTTAGCTGTGTGGGGTTGTCATCTGTCTGGAATGCAGAAGTTTTAAGGAAGTATACCAGTTTTAAGAGAGATTTCCAGCATTGCATTTGTATAATGTTAACCCAAAAGTGTGATTGGAGCAATTATGAACCAGTTCAGTTTTCAATTATTACTGTAATGCAGCGTAGCGCTTTGAGAAATCAATATTTGTGGAGTCAATTTAGTTGTGCTGTGACATCAAGTATTTCCTAATACACCACATCCTGCGGTCTAGAGAGAAGCCTGATGTTACCCATAAAAAAAATGTGTTAAGTCTGTGTGGCTTCACATCCTAGTAGTGAATATTAACACAGTGAACTAAAATACAGCCTACAATGGACGTCTATGGGATAATTTTGGGTCAGAATTTTCCAGAAGAAGAATAAAAAATCATGCAAGATAATGAAAATTTGTCATTCATGTTGGTTTATTGAGGCTTTTGAAAAAAAAATAATTTAAACCATTTTCAAGAAAAAAAGTTTTTGTTTTTTTTAATGACACGTCATAAGGTGTAACCGTCAAATAAAAAATAACATTTTCCCACACATCTTGATCATTATTATTATTATTGTGAATTTTATTGAGTTGGTTTGTACCATATGACAGTTTACAACCTAAACTTGTAATGTCGTAAAAAGGTCAACTTATCTGTTCTTTCAAGAGACTTATTGACCATGAAAGTCTTAATGGGCACTGTCTTTGATCTAATTTAAAATTGTTATTTCCTGCATGTTTTTGCACATTGTTTGCATCACATTTCTTTGTTGGTCACACCACATTTTGCAAGAATTTCATTATTTTAATGAGGCTTTTTCTTCATTATCACGTCAAGGATAGGAACACTCTGACATATTTGACTTTATCAGAATTTGTATTCAGAAATGAAAAACATGCATTATAGAAGAAGTGTGTTCATTGTATGTATGAATACCATCTTTAAGTGTTTTTACATAAAATAATAGGTCGAGGTAGTACAAATGAGCTTTATATAAACTAGGCCTAAAGGTTTGATCTATTTTCTGTCAAATGACAGCATGCCACAGTTGCTGTCGTTAGAGTTTAACTTTCTAAACCCAGAACTATCTTTAATCTATGTCAGGTTCAACTATGACTTTGAAGCAATTCAATTTTGATGCTAGCAAACTTTAAATGCTCAGTTGTCTGATCAGTGTAACATGACCATGACATTACCCAATATTGCTACCTCATTTTGCACAACTTCTGTTTTAGGAAAGAGGAAATGTACTGCCTCCGATTAAGAAACAATTAACAGAGGTTTACCGGAGAGACAGCCCTCCCTAAATGCACATATTTAAACAGTTTAGAGCGTTTACCCAAACTGTACACCTAAACCAACCGAGATCCCACCGCAGCTGCTCTGTTAGCTTGCCATTTGGATCCAGACGCACTGTAGATCACCGGGTCCCCATGGAAACATTGTCATCACAAAAAATGAATACAGTAGACAACCAGTTGTGTTTAAGTTAGAAACGACATAGCCAAAAACAGCACAGTAGACCTTTATGACTGACAGTAGGTGAAATGGTTTGGCATGAACTATCTCCCTGAATTGATGGTGACAACTTTTAGCACGAAGAGTATAGACAAAAACAGACACAACAAACCCCCACCCAACAAGTCGTGAGTCTCTCCTGAAAGTGATTGCTGAAGATTGCAGACCTGCTGGGTGACCGAATGTGCAAAGCTGCGTAAATGTTATTTTGGTATTGATCTCAGGATATCCCTACGGCTGTGTGGAGTGAAAGTAACGTTCACAGCTCCTAAGCTGTTTGGTGACTCGTGAATCATGCTGCTGAAAATCAAATGGCAAAACACTATTTAAAGACTTACAAAGTCACACATTTTATGTTTTGTTATGAAAGCCATGTGATATTTCGGTAACACTTTATTTTATGGTTTCACATTTTACATGCACTATTTTAATAACAATTGATTATGCATAATTACATGCAAGTAACCCTAAGACAAACCCCAATCCTAACCCTAACCCTATAGTAAGTACATGTAGTTAATTAATATTACTCAGTACTTAAATGTATAATTACATTGTAACAAGGACACCTTAAAATAAATTGTAACCGATATTTCTACTTTGTATCTTTACAGTGTAATACTGTAAATAATCTGTGCAATAATCATGCTGTCTAATCAGCATCTTGATATGCCACACCTGTGAGGTGGATGGATTATCTCGGC
>JAFVLL020006651.1:0-19623 GCA_021397915.2 Tor tambroides
TTGTCACTTTACATCCCGCTCCATAATGGCTTTAAGATTTGGTGCCGGAGGTGACAGCAGGTATTTGTTTACAGTCTGTCATCCGTGTCCCATGGTGTTTTGAGACTATGTTATGTTAGGGCATAAAGGAATTAACCTGAAGGCAAAATCCTGGATTGACTGAGAACAAGAGGCAATGTGTTAGGCAAGCAGGCATCGAATCACAGCCTCTTGTCCTCAACATTTGTGGCTTTGTCTGTAATCGTAACCATCATCTCGGGAGTGTAAACGATACTGTAGGCCTTTCTCCTCCTGGATGGACAAACAAAAGCGTGAGATCTTTGCAGTAGACGATCCTATTGTGTTCAGTTCAAAGGTGTGCACAAGAAGGAATGCTTGCCTTTACTTCTTCATTGAAAAAGCACTTTCAATACACTCTGGTAATGCGTAAAAATTGAGAGAAGATATGAAAGGATAGCCAGATCCATTATTATGGGAGATATGTGGTATGCTTCCCTTACAGCGATGATCTCATGGCAAAGCTGAACACACTCACACACACACACACACACACACACACACACACACACACTCTCTCTCAAGCATGTGAAGTAGGCCAGAGTTACTTTAATTCTGTACATTCATCTTATGATTTGGATGCTTGTTCTTGGCAATATTTTATTAATATTATTACATTGATATTGTTATGCACAGTGGCACCAAAAAGAATTTGCACATGCATATATTTGCATATGTTTGAATGTCATGCATTAGATACTATTAACTAATACTATTACTATTACTTGTACTATTAATATTACGGTTAAATGTTAGTATGTTCAAACAAAGAATTTTCCCAGTTCAAAACAAGTTCTATTGACTTTTTTTGAGATTTTCTGTCATTTACAACTAAAAATTATACTCATTCATCAAGTTCACGGAATTGAATTTGTGCAGTAATGCTAACCCTATGGAAGTCCTCTTCCACCATGGAATAAAAAAGGTAATTGTGACTTTTTATCTCACAGATCAGATTTTTTTTCCCCTCACAATTCTGACTTTTTCTCTCATAAATGTGAGATATAAAGTTAGAATTGCAAGATATATACTTGCAATGGTGAAAAAATTTTATATTTTGTTATAACATGGAAGAAGAAGAAAGAAACAACTGCGAGAAAATAAACTCAGAATTCTGACTCGGGTTGGAATTGCAAGATATTACATTTTTTGACATGTCTATTATGCACAGTGGCACCAAAAATGTTAAGCCCCGCTTTGCATTAGATATTAAATGATTAGAATGAGTACATAAGATAGTTAAGAGATAGTTCAACCAGAAATGAAAGTTCTGTATGACCTGTATGACTTTCTTCTGAGGAACATAAAAGATAGTTTGAAGAATATTTGGGTCTAAACAACACTGGACCACATTGACTCATTATAAACACATTCCAAATTGAGAGTGAGATGACAGAATTTTCATTTTTGGGTGAACTATTTATTTTATTTGAAGATCTACTACACCTGTGGTTACTCTGTTTAGATACCTGTGTGAAATGAGGTGAACTGATTTTATGCATCTGCTAAAAATCACCCCAGCACTATTTGAGTAAATAATCTCAAAAACGTTTGTTTTTGCAGACATTATTATTGATTTTGTTATTTTTTATTGTAATGTGATGACATGCAGATAGGTGTAGCCTAAGTTTCCCAGTATTTTCAGGCGTAATTATTATAGGAATCGTGTCATTTTATATGTGCCATTTCCTTACAATTTTATGTCAAAACAGAACAAAAGAACTAAAGTTAAATCTTCTAAACAAAACACCTTCTGACAGAAACTGCTTTTCTGGAGCAAATCGCTTAAAGGAACAAGGAGAGAAGCATTTGTCATGCTACCACCCCCATTCTCTGTTTTATGGCACGGTCTTAATATCAGTTGCAAAGCTGCACAATGTCCTTATGAAGGTGATCGTGCCTTTAGAAATCCGTGTGACATAGAAAGCAGCTGTTTGCTTCTTCTTTGGACCGCTGTAGTCTTTGCTGACAATGTAGACTGATAACTGATTGCACGCTTAAAGAATTTTCCCAGTTCAAAACAAGTTCTACTGACAGCATCTGTGATTTTCTGTCATTTATGACCTAAAATAGTTTAGACTCATTCTTCAAGTTCGTAAAATTGCATTTGTGGTAGTGCCAACCCTATGAAAGTCTGTTTGCATCATGGAATAAAAAAATAAAAATCTCACAATTTACTCAGATTATTCACTCAGAATTGTGGGATATAAACTCAAAATTGATAGATATAAAGTCAGAATTGCAAGATATATCCTCAGAATTGTGAGATGGAAACTTGGAACTATGAGGAAAAAGTCAGAATTCTAAGTTTATATCATAATGGTGAAGTTATTGTAATTCGGAATTTATATCTTGCAGTTCTGATTTTACTGTATATCCCACAATTCTGAGAGAAAATTTCGGAATTGTGAGTCAGAAAAAAGTCAGAATTCTGAGTTTTTATCTCTCAGTTCTGATTTTGTTTTTTCTGATTTGAAATTGTGAGATTAAAAATTACTTTTTTTTAATTCCATGGTTGAAACTGGTTTCCATACCAACCCAATCTCAGGGAAATGAACAACTATTTTACGAGATTTTGATTTGGTATGAATTTGTGTGTTGTGAATAGTCAACGCTATCTCACGGCAATTTGTACGTATTTTACGAGGTGGCTAATTCGTACGAATTCGTACGACCTCACTCGTACGATTTAGTACGATTTCTCTAAACCCCAGTGACGGGTAGGTATAGGGGCGGGGTTAGGTGTAGGTCATTCGTGCAAATTCATACGAAATGGCAACTCAAAATACGTACGATTTGGCAAAAATCTTATGAATTTGTACGAGTGAGGTCGTACGAATTAGCCACGTCGTAAAATATGTACGAATTGCCGTAAAATGTACGATTTTTAGAAAAAAGATAAGCACGAAGGTCCGCCCTAAATATAACCGTCACTGGGGTGTGAGAAGATCACACAAAAATGTACAAACGGAAATTGGATGAATTAGTCACCAATTCGCCAAAATGTAAAATAGCTATGAATTGCCATGAGAGTGTATCTTACAATGGATTGCAACAGTATAAACATGAAAATGTGATATTTTAGAATTGTTTTGACAGTAAAGACTTGTACATGTTGCATGAGATTAGTGCAATATACAGATAATTGCTTGTGAATCTTGTCTGTTATAGGAGTTGAGTTTTTCAACTCAAGAGCATGTAACAAGAAAACTTTCATGATACACACGGACACAAAAACACAAACACAGAAAGGTCAGTAATGTGCAACCTGAAATTTACTCACCTAAAGCCAATTCATGTGGAATTTCTGAATGAAAATTGTTTCTAAACCTTTTTTTATTCAGTGTATTTACAAAGCAAATTATAAAATAGTTTGTCATCAATTGTATAAACTTAACCTCCAAAAAAGTTTCAAGGTTTCATAGTCTCGTTAACAAAGAGCTTCAAGCCATTCTCATGCACGTGATGGTCGAGCATGCCCGATGACTTTTTGAGAGAATAAACGTTGGCTTTTCTCTCCAATCCTCTCCATTCATCCCATGTTTTCTTTGGACCCAAATCCCTGTCTTAAAGTCCGGCTGTCATGGTGATAGATGGGGATTCTTCCCCTTTCTGTCCTTTTGTTCACAGGCCCAAACTCTCAGCAGATTCTCTTTCGAACAAAACCTTCAAATGACTCTGAGTGAATGTGATTAGGTTGAAGGACCTAAAGACAAATTGAGTGGACAAAAACACTGGTCATTGTCCTGCCATTTGCTCCCATTGTTCGCATTCTCCACAGTGAAAGCCTTCAGAACATTAGCCACACAGTGTGACCATCCTTCACTCTCACTGGAGCTGTCCTTTTATCTCTTTTCACATTCACTGGATTCATTACGGCCTACAAAGGACAGCCAACAAAACAGCTTGTGATGTCAGCTGGATTCTGGGTTCCTCATGGGAGGCCTGTGTGCTCGACGCTGGAGCGGGTGAAAAGACTCGGGACCCCTGTAATGGCGGGCCGAAAGCGCGTCAAGCGTTGGGTGGCCGTGCGTTGTGGTCGATACTGCATGTCGTCCATCTTGCAGGACACTGTATGTTTTAGACTTTTCAAACGGAATTCATTAGAATGATAGACTTACTTCATGAATAGTGTGGCTCTTTTTAACGTTTTGTGACTGGTTCTTGGACCCTGACATTTATGCGCCATTCAAAATTGAGAATTCCAATTCTATTCCTGACATGATGCAGACATGGAATTTGAATTTAAATGTAAATGTGTCATAATATTTCAAATTCAAATCCAGTTCAAATTTACACCTGAACTGAATTTTGCCTGATGAACACCACACATTTTTTTCAGAAAACATAAAAAAGGAGTTTATCAATATTGTGACAATACTACTTTTGTCAGTCAGGTTCAACGTCTTCTGCATTTGTTTTAGATATGCAAAGTATTATACATGTTTTATATGTAAAATTACACAAATGTTCAAATTTACACTGTCCATATATGTCTTCCCTTTTAATTAATGTCAGTCTTTATCATTTCCTGTTTTTGCTCCTCATCTTCCCTGTTAGAATTGTGTCTGTATCATAGAGGTAAGGTTATACTAAGCTCTTATTAATCAATTTTTTTTATAAAGTTCATTTTTATTCATATTTATGACATTATTCTCCCTATATGTTTGATTATTTCCATGTTTTCCCTTCATTTAAGATTATGTTTAGATGTCTATCACCATCAAACTTGAAGCACATGCTACTTACTTTACAGAAATGCAAAGCCGAATTCATAAAGACTGCTTTATCTTCAATCAGATTAAATGAACAGTCAAACTGTTGACGGATATCCATTTATTTGTTTGAACTTCATAACAGAGGTTTACATATAGTCTACAAGACAAAATAACTGAATCTAAACACAGAAACTAGTCCAAACGTTTACATACCCTAAAGGGTACAAGTTTACAAACCTTTTAAATTGGTTGATTGGGGTATAAATTGTACTTATTTTGTCTTCTGGGAAACATGTACATGTCTTATGTAGCTTCTGAAGTGCAGTACTAAATGAAAAAATATTATCTTTAACACAGAATAATAAAAATGTACATATCATCATCCTGTTCAAAAGTTTACACCTGTAGCTCTTAAAGGGATAGTTCACCAAAAAATGAAATTCTGTCATCATTGACTCAACCTTAAGTTTTTCCAAACCTGTATGAGTTTAGTGTATCTTATTGTCTTCTCAATCATCTCAGAGTTGTTCTCAGTGTGCAATTGTCCTCAATTGTCACTGTTGGAAAGTGTTCAAATTTGCAAGACTGTTTATAACTGATTCCTTCTTTAGAACACAAATGTTAAAAGCACTAAAAGCTTTGGTGGTTCTGTTAAAGCGCAGTGGAGATATAGTACTGAAGGCAGGGCAAAGCTGGACGTACAATGACCCTTCTTCCAGCTGAAAATTAAAGGATTTCTCCTTTTAACTCATTGTTCTTTTCTTCTGCTCTCTCCAAAGGACTTTCTTTTCCTTTCTGCTAAATAAGCTTCTCTTTGAGAGAGAACCGAGAGCACTCATGCAAATCCAAGATGCGTTCCGAGATGTTTTCAGGAGAATAAAAGGGAGGCTAAACATAGAGCCGGTTTTAAGAGTCATTTGTTCCTATAATTACTCCGGAGCATATTGTTCTGGTGTGGTCCTGACTCATGACTGACACCTCCTAGTTCTCAGGGTGTGACCGCTCCATAAAAGCAATAACAAAAGGATCTTATCACTTTCTGTGGATGAAAACATGGTTGGAATTCTTCTTCATTTGTGTATGCAATAAAGAAATACAATAAAAACACATTGGCTAGTTTATCACACTTAAGTGAAAAAAGAGACTGCATGGCTATGTTTGTAATGAATACTAGTTTATGGAATCCAACACTGTAAAAAAAAAAAAGTTGAGCCAACTTGAAATTTTAAGTTAATTTTCTCAACTTGTTGTTTTAAGTTTATACAACAAAAAGTTGAGAATCTCCTACAAAAATAAGTTGAGAGAACTCAAAAATCTGCTGAAGCTGGTTGCCTTAAAATTTTAAGTTGGCTCAACTTTTTTTTTTTTTTTTTTTACAGTGAATACATATACTATATATTTCCAGTAAACAGTAGTATTCTACACTGCTGTCACATGAACTCATCAAGTTGCATGTAAATGCTATCCAGGTATTATTTTGGAAATAAAAATATGTATTACAGTATACTTTATTTTTGTACACACACTCTCAGCCCAATCAAGTAATGGTTTTGACAGTATAACAGTTAGCTGAACTTTGTATTTTTGAAGTTCTAAATAATGATCATTGGAGTATGTTTTGCAAGAAAACATTTCCGTTTTTCTACTTCAAATTTTCATGTTTAATTCAGTGTCACTTGCTGTTTCTTTGTAATTAATTGTTATGAACTAGCAACCTCTGAGTGAAATTTTTTTCTACACTGTAAGAAAAAAATCTTTTAAAAATGATCATTTCCTGGCAGAACATTACCAGTACATTTTCCATGTTTACAGGCATCTCCTAAAACACAACACAATGCACTGTATAATACAAAATACAGGTGAAACACCAGTGGAAAAAAAAAACAATACAGAATGCTGTTTTTATAGTGCAATTGTAATTTGGGCTTGGTTATAGAGCCCGACTGGCTAAAGCAGATAAATTGTCTGCAAATAGTACGTCCATTGTTACAAGATGATTATGGAGATTTAAGTTTATACAAAGAGACACCATTAAAAGAAAAAAAAGAGTGTAGAATTTCCACTTGCTTGTCTTAATAATAAGCACTTCCTTTCTTCAGCAACCCTCTAATATTGAAATCCATTCAAAAGATTGCATTATAATCACATAGTAACAGAGAAACACATATGACTGCAGTTATGGACAAGGTTAACTGAACTTGTCTGGGTGCCTTTCAGTGACACAGTATCTGTGGCAAATGTAATGCTAGCAGCCTGTTGGTTAAGCACTGAGTTACCAAAACAAAAGTGATAACTTCTTTTCTGTTGAGAATTTATTAGATAGATAGATAGATAGATAGATAGATAGATAGACAGACCCCAGGAAATGAACTGATAATATGCACAGCTTGACTGCACTTTGTATAATGTAAAATATACATTTTCAGTTCAGATTTAATGTTCAGCATTTGCAGAGCTGGCATCTAGACAAAGTGTTTGAAAAGCTAATATACAAGATAGTTTGGATTTATATAACATTGTGATTATTATTATTGTAATAATTAACAATGAGTAGGTGTCTCCAACTTTTCAGTGCTTCAAAGTTTAATGCTATTTGTAACTATTTGAATTTACATTTAATTATCTGTTATATATTAAAAATGCAATACTGTCATTGAACTGCTACCAGTGAAAGAAATGCAAAACTATCAGTGCTGCTGCTGCTCATAGTGTTTCTAGATTTCACAGGACACACCCACACTTACGTCATTGGTCTCAGGCCGAACGGACACGCCCACTTCATTCATAACTCTGCGCAGGCGGCACACACCTACGCAGTGATGATGAGCATTTAAACCCAGCTCACCTCAGAGACTCCCATACACACCGTGCGTCCATGGATAACAACTCCAGCCATTGGGACTTGTTTGAAGAGATAAATATCTGATTTTTGTGAGTCACCTAACTTTGACAAATAGTCAAAACTTATTTCTAGGCGCAGACTCAGAATTGGTGCCATGTTACAAAGGTAACACAGCCAGGTGTGACTCAACTGTGCGTCAAAGGAACTTTGGGCTGCTTTTCGGCGGACTGAATTGAAAAAGAAGCAGCAGAGGAAACTGCTTCAGAAATGGCAAAGCCTATGGACCATGTTAAACGTCCCATGAACGCTTTTATGGTGTGGTCGAGAGCCCAGAGACGGAAGATGGCACTGGATAACCCGAAGATGCACAACTCTGAGATCAGCAAACGCCTCGGAGGCGAATGGAAACTCCTGTCAGACTCTGAAAAAAGACCTTTTATCGACGAGGCCAAACGCCTTAGAGCCGTTCACATGAAAGAACACCCGGATTACAAATACAGACCGCGGAGAAAGCCCAAAAACTTGATCAAAAAAGACAGGTATCATTTTAACGTGACGTACAATCTGGGTGACAGTGATCCGTTGAAAAGTGCGCGTTTATCCGGTGACGCACTCACAGACTCGCTGAGCGCGGAGAAAACATCTGTCGCCGCTGCTACTCGGGTGTTTTTCAGTCACCACCTGTCCGCCAACCCCTATCCGTTTCTCGACCTGACCTCCAAAATGTCGGAATTACCCCCTGCACCTTTCCCACATTACTCAATGCTCGGGTATCCCACTGGAGTCTCCGCGTTTCCCGGGATGGGGGTTTTGGCCGGTGCGCCACACGCTCACCCGACTCCGGGTAACCCGGGCCACATGGTGCCCTACAACTGCCTGGGTTGGCCGGGTTCTGGACCTGCTGTTCCTTCATCTTACCTGCTTTTACCAGGAATGACCAAAGCTCAGCATGAACCTTATCTGACGTACGCTGCGACGATATGATTGGAAATTAAAGGACCACAATGTTCATGTGGTATAAGGTCACGTGCACTTGTCTAATGCTTTGCATTTTGTAAAAAAAAAAAGAAATAAATGTTTAAAATATTATTTGCGCAAAGAGTTGAATCTTTAATCTTTTTTGTATTTTATTAAATTGCCGTTTGAAAAAAAAAATGCATGCAGCTAATGTAAAAATGATGATGTTACAAGCGTAACGGGGATTTTTGTGTCTATATTTTACAGTTAACTGCATATGTCATTAAATGATACGATGTTAATATTATGGCCTATTAGAGCTATTAAAATCTGTTACTGTAAAACGTGCTTATAATACACAGGTGGTACAATGCAAGGTCACATGGTACAACCAGTTACACGACACAAACACGTCATCTTAATGCTATAAACTTTAACTAAACAACATAACATTCAAATGGACATAACTGGCAAGAGTAATGACAAGAAATGTTTAAAACTTGATATGGTTCACAGAAGCAATGAATGTCTATCACCATTAATTATGATACCATTCATACATGAAGTCATAACTGATGCTTTCATGCTCATACACAAATTTGCCTGTGGTTTTCTTCATATATTATAAAGTAAATTATACTTTTGCAATTTTACAATAAAACTACATATTTTAAAATAATAACTTCATTTTATACAGCATCTTTAAAAGTGTTTTCTCAAAGCGCTGTAAAATTTAGTAATGCATGGTTAGGGTTTTACTGTAGCATTTTACATTCTTTTCCTGGTAGCTTTATAATGAGAACACATGATATGAGCTGGTGTTTTGACATGCACATTTTTTGATCTACTTTATAGTCACTGATACATGTTCAGAGTATGTTGTTTGTGGATTTAACTATAAGGATCACCAAATGTGGAGAAAAATACAGAAGGAATCTTCCAATCACTTTCTAATGTCTGTTTTCTGAAAAAACCTCTCTGAAGCCTAGACTATGATAAATCTGCAATATGATACAGAACAACAGATGACAAGTGACAGAATGGCAAATGGGGAAACAATCTGTTAAGAGGACAGCCATCAAAGCCAGAGACAGTGATGCAGCAACGCTATACCATCAGCTGGTCCAAAAGCTTAAACAGATAATAGCTCTCAAGCAGGAACATACTCTGAGCAGTGATGAGGAGAAGCCCTTAAGAGGGAAGTGAAGGAAAAGGCCAGAAAAATACATAACAAAGGCGACTCAGACACAACTAGCTCCTGATGGGATGTTTTTTTTTTCACCAGCTCATGTGATCGGTTATCTTGCACTTCTCATCTTTTTGTTGGCTAAGCTCAAGAAACAAAGAAGAAAGGAATAAATATTTTCCCAAAAATATTTAAAATAACAATCAGTTAAATTGCATATTGCATATACAGTGTTTATTTATATAGCGCATAATAAATAATATCAATAATATTTGTTAAGTCACTAAAACTAAACTGAGCTATTGAGTAATGTAGCTACATTTACATTCTGTGTTCTTTCAGACAAGAATCCATTGATTAGAACTTGTCCGTTCAGAAACTGAACACTTCTGTAATCCTGGCATTTTAGCAGACACCAAGAAATCGCAAAATTTGAAATCTGATTGTACCAAGAGGCCTTTCACTATGGTGAGTTTTATGGTGTAAAAAACAGTCAGAAATGGTCAGAACAATGTTAATGACATTAACATAAAATGCAGTCAAGTTAATAAATATCTTTAGCGTGTGCAACATATTATTGACTTCTTTAAGTCAAGCAATACAAATTATTGTATTGTATTGTATTATACTATAATCAGCAGTGACAACATGTTACAAAGGTCATAGGTAATTATTGGAAGCTTGTGTTTTATGTAAGTATAAAGATAACATATCATTAATAGTAGAATGATTAAGCTCCAGGAATTCAGCTGTTTTATTGTGTTTTTTAATAACAATAAAACAATTTAATGTTGATTTACATAAACAGAAACAATTTTCAGAGTAACTTTTAAACATTCCTAAAGACAAACAAGCACCTACATTATTATTGCTGTGATTACATTTATTTTAAATAAAATAGTATCCTGAGACAGAGCTGAAAAAAGTGTCATTATGTTGTATTAACTAAATAAATAAAAATCTTGAAGAATTTTTTTCTGCTGATACTACTTTCAATACGACAAAATTTCAAAACTCAGTTTGACCATTTCTACCCTATATTTGTAAATATGAACAAATAATATGCGGTTGTGCTGCAGCTCATAATTGAAGTCTTTTCTAGTCTATGAACATGCGCACATTTAAAGCCATAGCTCCCTCTACTGCCAACAGCTAGCATTTCCTTTAATCTTTATGTTATGCATTTTGTGCCTTGGTTTATCGTTTGTTATGAATTCCATTATGCATGTATAATTTTATCTGTCAACTATTGAGTTTAATAATCATTTTTGTAAAAAAAAAAAAAAAATGCAGTGCACAATTGTTTTGCCTTTTTTGTCAAGCACTTGAGCAAAAAGACTTCATGAAAGGTTCATAATCGTTCATGCTTTTATTTTATGTCACATGCACGCGCCCTACTGGATCCATATGGCAGTGCAGCAGCCTTAAATTCTGTTGCATGATATACATGATATATACGTAGAGGAAGGGGAGGGGCTACCGATTTCTGGATGACAAAAAACCTTATGAAAGTAAATTTTTATATTTTGGGCACAGCTTTTGTCTTGACAAACTTTCTTATTCATTATATAAGAAAGGATACAAATACTCATTTGAAATCACTGTTTAATCCTACTGAATTCAACTCAGACACAAGCAAACGGATGGTTTGTTTTAGATTATTAATAATTTTCCTGTTTTTTGGTTTTGTGCCTATGGCCAAACTGAGGAATTTTATTATGTAATCTTTAGTAGTTGGTTCAGTGTTTTAGCAAGTTCTGATTTTGTGTAGTTATGAAATGCATCTTCTCTTTTAAATCTGTGATCCCCAGAAATTCAGCAACCATGCCTTAAAAAGGGAAGAAAGGAGGCGGAAAACATGCGGTGTTGTGCCCAATTCTGACCCCTGCCAGATTATCACCCCCCTAGTATTGGTAGATTTAGGGTTAGGTGTGGGGGAGGGTTTAGGATTAGGGGTGGGGTTAGGAATAAGCAATCATATAGCGATTTCAAGGAGAGGGGTAATAATTTGGCAAGGGGTCGAAATGACAGAAGAGGAGAGACTTCTGTACATGCAGCAGAAAGCTCAAGCTGAGGAGGAGACAGAGGAAGAGAAAAGAGGACATGCTCACACACTTCCTTAAGGTGACAAATAACATAAAACATACGAGTTGAAGACAATATTTTAAATTTAGAAATTGTTTGGAGGTTAAATTCAAAGGTCTTTTGTTTGTCATAAAATCATTTTGTAAATTTTATGCATAAAATATTTATTTATGCATACATTTTTATGCATCAGATCAACAAAATTGATTTTATTATTTATTTATTTAATTTACTGTATGTGTGTTCATGGTTTCTGGTGTATTCAGAACTTTTTTTTTTCAAATATTTATTTAGTACTTTCTAATGCAGACACAAATTAAGGCTTGTGAGGCAATTGATATTTGCACTGACATATGATTTGTTTTGCAGGATAAACTGCAGAAAGAGGAGAGGAACACCATACTGAATCTCCATAAGCTGCGGCAGCAGTGGCGCGCTGTTTTAACACAGACCAAGACAGCAGAGCTACACAATGACATGTCAGTGCTCAGCCAGAACTTTGAGAGAGTCCTGGAATACAAAGACAACATCATTAAGGTGACATCCTCCTTAATATGAAGAATTCACAAACCTCTAATGTATATAATATAGACTACTAGACTGTCACTTCTAAATTATAGGAAGGTCAGTATGCTATAGCTTTTACTAGGGTCTGGAAGCAACAAGTTTGTGTGTGTGTTTTATACAGAGTTTGGTGGTTGATCTCTGATCTGTCTGAGAGGGAGCAACAGTCAGAGCTGGCACGCAGTTCTCATCTGCAGAACGTGGAGTATCTGTTAGAGCTTCACAGGAGTCGGCTGGCAGAACTAGAGTTGAACTTCAACACAAGTCTAGTAGAACTTGGCTCGGAGTATAATACTGAGAGGTACGTATACACACATAAACACAAGTATTTTGAAGAGTCTAGTTTCCTAGTTCTTGACAATATCAGCTGGGTCATTCCATTTGTGCTGAACTGTAGAGAATGAAGATACTTTTGGTTGTAATTTTGCTGAAAACGTACTCACCGGTGTTGTAGATGAGTTTGTTTCTTCATCAGAACAGATTTGGAGCAATTTAGCATTACATCACTTGCTCACCAATGGATCCTCTGCAGTGAATGGGTGCCGTCGGAATGAGAGTCCAAACAGCTGATAAAAACATCACAATAACCCACAAGTAATCCACACCACTCCAGTCCAGCAATTAACATCTTGAAGTGAAACGATAAGTGTTTGTAAGAAACAAAACCATCATAAAATTTTAACTTTAAAACATTGCTTCTGGCTAAAATATGAGTCCATAATCTATAGTAACACTTTCGCCAGTGAAAAGGTCCACCCTCTGTTTTCCTCTCACAGCAAAATCCACAGACATATTTGTTTAGAACAGTTTTTTTTTTTTTTTTTTTAACTTGATCTGTGCATATTTCTCTCCTGATTCAGACAAGATGACTTTTTCACTGGAGAAAGCAATATAATCGATATAACTCATATTTCACCCAGAAGCAATAGTTTTGAAGTTAAAAACATTAAAACATCTTGATGGCTTTGTTTATTACAAACACACAGCTTGTGAAGTACTTACATTACTTGTAAATTATTGTGATGTTTTTATTAGTTATTTAGACTCTATTAGCTATTTAGATTCTGACGGCACCCATTCACTGCAGAGGACCCATTGGTGAGCAAGTGATATAATGATAAATTTCTCCAAATCTGTTCTGATGAAGAAACAAACTCATCTAAATCTTGAATGGCCAGAGAGTGAGTACATTTTAAGCAAACTTTCAATTTTGTGTGAACTATTCCTTTAAGGAACTGAATTTTACAAAAAAAAAAAATAGTTTCATACATTTTCTACATTTTAATAAGACATGTTTGGGGGCATGAAAATGCAATGCAAAGGAATGAACCAAGTGAGCATCATCTGTATTATATTTATATTTATATTTCAGAGAGCAAATTCTTTCACAGCACCAGCAGGAGAGTATGTCTTTGGAGAAGGTGATGTTTTCCATGGAAAAGCATTACGCTGATCTTGACAATGAGGCTAGACGTGACTATGAAAGCACTCGCAGTCAAATAAAAAAACAGGTACTAGTTTCATTATGTTTAATTCATTTAACGTCATAAACAATTTGCATTGTGCCAACAATATTCATACGTTTAGTAAAAACAAGTTTAGTAAACAAGCTAAAGCAGAGGAGAAACACAGAAAAGAGAAGTTTTTTTTTTTTTTAAATATAATAAGAGTTAGAGTAAGTGTCTTGCTTTACAAGATTGTAATTATTGGATTACCCTAAAATATACGCAGTGCAATACAAATTTAAATAGATGTGTACATGTATACAGATATGTGTGTATATGTATGCAAGAATCTGTAAAATGTACAATATTTAACAAACCAATTAAGACACATAATTATGGGTTAAATATAATAAAATGATGTTTGTTTTGTTTCTTCAGAGCAAAGAGGATAAGCAAACAGTGAAAGATCAGATAGAAGGGGTTGTGGAGAAACTGTGGCGGGAACTTCAGCAGGTTTTACACCACTACAACGAGACCACCAAAGACAGATTCATCGCAACTGAGTCTCTGCAAATCAAGGACGAACAAAGTGCTAAAGAGATTGACACACATAAAAAGCACATTCAGAAGTTGCAGGTCAGCAACGAAGTAGCTGACTACTTTGAAGGAGCTTTTTCCCCCATACTTCCATTTGTGTTATTTCATAGATTTGATGATTTTATTGCCATTTAAAATGTGAAAAACATGTTCAAACATTTGCAGGAGTCTATCTCTGCTCTGCGCTGTCAGCTGTGCTCCAGTCAGACCGGAGTAACGGCTCAGCAGCTTCATTCAGGCCGTGATGAGCTCGCCCGGAAAGTTCAACATTTCAGGATCCAGCTTACTGAGGGTCAAACCATTCAGAGAAAGCAGCTCACTAAACTTACCATTCAAAGTAGAGATGGTACAAAAAAACTGCAGGAGATTGTAGCCATGGTATGTTTATACACAAAATATTTCCACATAACCAACAATAAATTCTTTATTTTCCAAACATCTGCTTTGTCCCTTCAAGTAATACCATAGAGTAGGGAATTAGGATGCAGTTTTGGATTGCTAAATAATTTTATGATTTGGCCAGTAACTTTAAATCTTTTATTTCTTCTAAATGTTTCAAGCAAGGCATCAAAACCTCGTAGAAAATGAGTAGAATTAAAAAAGTGGAGAATTAAAGTAGATTTATTATTGTTGTTGTTATTATTATTATTTAAAGCATTTTAATTTAAAATAAACTAAATTATAAAAAATGGTAAAGCTATGTATTAAGTATATTAATATGCTGTAATTAGATTGATCATAATATAATTTAAAATTCATCCATTCTCCAATATAATATAATATACCAAGGTAAAACATTTCTTTGCAATCAGAGGCGCTATGTGGTCCAAGAAGCAGCAAAAGTTGTGCAGAAACAGTTTTAGAGAATAAAACTGAAATGTTTAATGCGAAAGTTTTTCTGGCAGCAATTAAAATGTTTTCTGCCAAGCATTCAGTCAGTCAGTCTGTTTGATGCAATGATCTCAGTACATTTTATATTAGATTTATTATTTTAGCAGACACTTTCTTCACAGCTTTTTCATAAATCTCTGTATCAAGTTGACAGTTCTAGAGAAAAAAGAAGGGTTTAGTGTCCTTTCATTGCCTCAAGATGGCGCCAAATCATTGAAGATTCCAAAAATTCCCTTTATAATTTATCTGGAGGGTTTTTAATGTGTTCTGCAACTTTAGTTTTCCAATATTCCAAAGGAGAAATACTAAATAGCACATTTAAATAGTCCGTGCTTTAAAAGAGATTGTAGTTTAATATTAAGGTTTAGAATATGAGGTTGTGAGTAAATCATTTTGTTATGCTCATAGCAAACTGCTCCTACCATTTCATTTCATAACTAATTTTGCCACAAAAAAAGTGAATATGGTGAACTTTTAGATGCTTCAACATATGTCTACCAGCTCTCGGTTTCATTAGCTCCACATTCCTCAAGTAATGAAGAACAAAAGCAGTAATTCTGTGAGCTGAAATTCTGATATTGATTCTGTGGATTTGCTACACAATCGAGGTTTGTCTGCATTTTTCAAATACTGACCTGGAGCGAATGGTATTATCTTTGTACTTCTCCTATTGACATGTAGGATGGACCAAGACGTTTAACGCAAACGAGGGACTGTAAATTGCGTCAGTAGATGAACCAAACAGGTTTGTGTCATTCTCTCAACAAATGTCGCATACATCAGGAAGACAGACAGGTCAATGCACCTTAGAATGTGAAGTGAAGTTCATTCAGTTGAAGAAAGGACTCACTATTCATTATTTGAAGACCTTTTGCAACTCATCATCTCTAATGACAAATAAGCCCAGCTATAAATGCATGAGCTCTATCACTCATAGATGCATGACAAGATGACTGAAAACCTTTAGACGATGATGAATGAGGTCATTAAATGCTGTATTGCTGTATATAATGTAGTACGACGACAGGACAATAAATAATACAAAGCTATGTTTTATGGAGCCAGTTCATCCAGTATAAAACATTTATGATCAGAGACAACACACTGTGAAAAATGAAAACTGAATGTGAATGAAAACTATTGATTTGATGCAACACTTTATGTATGTATTTATTTATTAATTAAAATTTTTGGCCAAATAAACACCTCAGAAAACTGAAATGTTTTTTGCTTTATGTACTTTGTAATTTAGCCAATTTGAATTTGTTTAATTTAATGCTAAATTGTTGCGTTAAAATGTTAGTGAGAGACATATACACTGAAAAAAATGGTGTAGAAACCACTTTCACTCAGAAATTGCTAGTACATTTGACAATTAATTACAAAGGGGAAAAAATTTAACACATTAGGTTCAACATGAAATTTTGGAGTTGAAAGTGAAAAAAAAAAAGTATTTTCTTATTAGACATACTCCAAAAAAAAAAAAGTTTTCAACAATGTTGATTCTCAACACAAAAACCTCAACATTAACTGCATAATTAAGTCATGTTGTAATGCATGCTGTGAATTAAAAACTCTTTACAAAACAGCAATATTGTTCAGTATGAAACGCGTACAGCACAGTATAGTCCTTTCCAAACAGTTGAAGATGAAGCTTAAAGATCTGCTGACTCTTGAAGATCTCCTGACCTTTTGCCTTTGACCTTTAACCCTTCTCCTGCACTGTAGGCTGATCACCTGGAGGAAAGTACATTCGTTCCTGAGCAGAGAATGATGTCTGGAGAAGCAGTATGTGAGTTATATAATTATCTTGATTGAATTTTGGCCAGCAAGACCTTTCACCTGCAAGACATGTAGAATTACTGATGCTTATCATAATCATTTTAAACATTTTTTCCAAAGTGACTTTTTCATTCAAGGTAAACATTTTTATCAGTGAGAATGATGTATGCACTATTCAATCTACAGAAACACTCAAATGTACTGTAAAGGCAGCTAAAGCAATTATACAATAAAAGGAATTCATCTCTAACTCTAGTTCATTTTTAATAAACAAAAAAGACAAATATTACTGACTGGGAGAAGGAGATGCATTTCAGACTTAATACTACAGATATTTTGACGTATAAGCATATAACAACCTTTTAATTCTGAATATTAAAAATGAGAAAACTGTTCTTTTAAATTGTAATGATATTTCACAATTTTACAGTATTTTCCATCAAATAAATGCAGCCTTGCTGAATATAAGAGAATTCAAAAACATAAAGAATCTTACCGACCACAAATTTTGAATGGTAGAGTATGTTTAATTGAATCGGGTAATAGATAATATATCAAAGATGTTTGAGACGGAATGTTTAAAATACTTCTAAAAACTCCAAAGAAGAAATACTTAGTCAAAATACTTTTTGGGGCCATTGTACATCCTAAAGCACCTTTTGTAAGTGGCTCTAAATAAAAGTATCTGTTTAATGACTTAAATGTAAACGTAGGAGAGTTTTAATTGAATATTTTAATGTCTCAGTGTCCTCAAATAAGTCACAAGAGAAAAACAGAAAGCACCAATCAAAGCATTTTTTATTTAAATAGTTTATTCTTTTTGGCTTTAAAACTTATTTCTTCTTGCTTTTCTTGTCTTTGCTCTTCTTCTTGCCGTGAGGTTGTGCATGTGCTTTGTTGTAGAGGTAGAGACCCACTAAACCCAGTAAAGTGGGAACCAGCGCCAAGCACAAAAGAGGCAAGACGTCATTAACTAGCTTCTGCCACGGCGTTTGCTGGGACAGAGAGATCACCTCCACCTCAAACTCAAGTGTGCTGTCTCCTGTGAGGAAAGAGAGACGAAGAGATGAAGAACAGATTAATAATCACATGGTATATGATTTAAAGGGACAGTCCACCCAAAAATGAAAATCGTTTCATGTTGTTCAGAACCTGTATGACTTTCTATCTTCTGTGGAACATGAAAGAAGGTATTTTGAGGAATACTGATAGCCAAACACTTTCAGTTCCCATTGACTTACATTCTTCAAAATATCTTCTTTTGAGTTTCACATTAGATAGAAAGTCATACATGTTCCGAATGACATGAGTCTGAATAAACAATGACAGAATTTTCATTTTTGGGTGAATTATCACTTTAATCATCCAAAAAAAAGGAGATCATTATTACCAGCTTTATTAGCTTTAAAGCCACTTTAAATGTGTGGCCATGCTACCTGGAATGGTTGGAGGATATCCTCTCTTTCCATACGCGAGATGAGCTGGAATCGTGGCTTTGATTTTTTGTCTGTGCAAAAACAGAGACATAAAAGACTAAAAACGGACTTTAAAGTGGGTGATTCAGACTTCACCCTAAAAGACCTTTTCTTGAAATGTTCTTGAACATATTCAATTGCTGCACATTTACCGTCTCTGCCTACATGCATTGCCAAGTGACCTGCAGGCGTTGACTTCAACTTACCCTTCACACAATCCGACCAGGGCTTGCTCTAGGCCTGCCAAGCAAAATAACAGGTTTTAAAGATATGTGCAATTGTGGAAACAGCACATCATTTCTGTTTATTTCCCTGGATTACAAAAGAAAATGTGACCTTAGTTATCATAACCATCTTTCTCAAATTCAAAAGTAGCTACTGTATTCAGCCTAAAGTTGTGTCAGTGGGGTCATTTGGGGTTCAATTCCAGTGGCTGAGCCTCATACCTGTGATGACAGACCTCTTGCCCAACTCTACGACCAGAGGCTCACGAGACAGAGAGGTGTCAATCACCTTCCCGTCAATTAATCGACCCTGTGTAGGACAGGAGAAATTGTTGCAGGTTAGTTGCATGTGTTTTTATGTAGATGCAGCAAATTATTTGTTGTAAATACCTATAGAACCAGACTTAATAATAAAATGTAGTAAATGTAGTAATAAAATGTAATAAAAGGTGACAGCCACCTAGGTCGCTGCCAGACTGCTGGAATTGTGGATTCACTTGTAAAAGGTTTGGAAACACTAGTGTAATACAAAGACAAAATATATAAAGAAGGCATATTTTAATAATCAGGTTGTTTTACATGCTGAAACATTTTAAAAACATTTATTAATTACAATTTCTGTTGACCAGAACAATCGTTTGATATACACTATAATGCCAAAAGTATTGGGTCGCCCCCTTCTAATGAACAGGTTTGACTACTTTAGTAATTTCCGTGAGTATAAATCTTAATGTTAAAGCATATAATGATATTCTAGGAAATTGTGTGCTTCTAATATTATAGCAACAGTTTGGACAGGA